>CATOCB010000187.1:0-83000 GCA_951411735.1 Somateria mollissima
GTCAGGTCGGGACCCCGGACCCAGGTCGGGTCATGTCACGTCCCATGCCCGGGTCCCCGGGTTGGATTTTTACCCAGGCCCCGGGTCACAGGGTCATGTCGGGTCAACGGCCTGGGTACAACGGTCTGGTGACCACCCCGACCCCTGGTCCCCGGGTCATGACGGGACACCGGACCAGGTCCCCGAGTCCGGTCGACACCACAGCCCCAGGTCACCGGGTCAGGTCGGCACCCCGGAACCAGGTCACCGGGTCCTGTCGGGTCCCCGGCCCAGGTCCCCTGGACAGGTCGTTACCCCGGCCCCGGGTCACCGGGTCATGTCGGGTCGCTGTCCCGGGTACCAGTGTCAGGTGACCACCCCGGCCCCGGGAGACAGAGTCATACCAGGTCCCCGGCCCGGGTCCCCGGGTCAGGTGGTTACCCTGGCCCCAGGTCAACGGGTCAGGTCGGGACCCCGGACCCAGGTCCCCGGGTCGTATCGGGTCGCTGCCCCGGGTACCAGTGTCGGGTGACATCCCCGGCCCCAGGTCCCCGGGTCACGTGGGGTCCCCGGCCCGGGTCCCCGGGTTGCATCGGGACACCAGCGAAGGATCAGCGGGTCCTGTCGGGTCCCCGGCCCAGGTCCCCTGGACAGGTCGTTAACCCGGCCCCGGGTCACCGGGTCATGTCGCGCACCCGGCCTGGTTCCCAGGTTCCGGTGACCACCCCGGCACCAGGACCCCGGGTCACGTGGGGACACCGGCCCCAGGTGACCAAGTCACGTGGGGACCCCGGACCCAGGTCACCTGGTCATTTCTGGTACCCGGCCTGGTTCCCAGGTTCCGATGACCACCCCGGCACCAGGACCCCGGGTCACGTGGGGACACCGGCCCCAGGTGACCGGGTCACGTGGGGACACCGGCCCCAGGTCACCGGGTCACGTGGGGACCCCGGACCCAGGTCAGCGGGTCACGTGGGGACACCGGCCCCAGGTCACCGGGTCAGGTCGGGACCCCGGACCCAGGTCGGGTCATGTCACGTCCCATGCCCGGTTCCCCGGGTTGGATTTTTACCCAGGCCCCGGTTCACAGGGTCATGTCGGCTCAACGGCCTGGGTACAACGGTCTGGTGACCACCCCGACCCCAGGTCCCCGGGTCATGCGGGACACCGGACCAGGTCCCCGAGTCCGGTCGACACCACAGCCCCAGGTCACCGGGTCAGGTCGGCACCCCGGAACCAGGTCACCGGGTCATGTCGGGACCCAGCCCGGGTCCCCGGGATGGGTTTTTACCCAAGCCCCAGATCACCAGGTCCTGTCGGGTCCCCGGCCCAGGTCCCCTGGACAGGTCGTTACCCCGGCCCCGGGTCACCGGGTCATGTCGGGTCGCTGTCCCGGGTACCAGTGTCAGGTGACCACCCCGGCCCCGGGAGACGGAGTCATACCGGGTCCCAGGCCCGGGTCCCCGGGTCAGGTGGTTACCCTGGCCCCAGGTCAACGGGTCAGGTCGGGACCCCGGACCCAGGTCCCCGGGTCGTATCGGGTCGCTGCCCCGGGTACCAGTGTCGGGTGACATCCCCGGCCCCAGGTCCCCGGGTCACGTGGGGTCCCCGGCCCGGGTCCCCGGGTTGCATCGGGACACCAGCGTAGGATCACCGGGTCCTGTCGGGTCCCCGGCCCGGGTCCCCTGGACAGGTCGTTAACCCGGCCCCGGGTCACCGGGTCATGTCGCGCACCCGGCCTGGTTCCCAGGTTCCGGTGACCACCCCGGCACCAGGACCCCGGGTCACGTGGGGACACCGGCCCCAGGTCACCGGGTCACGTGGGGACACCGGCCCCAGGTCAGCGGGTCACGTGGGGACTCCGGCCCCAGGTCAGCGGGTCACGTGGGGACACCGGCCCCAGGTCACCGGGTCAGGTCGGGACCCCGGACCCAGGTCGGGTCATGTCACATCCCATGCCCGGGTCCCCGGGTTGGATTTTTACCCAGGCCCCGGGTCACAGGGTCATGTTGGCTCAACGGCCTGGGTACAACGGTCTGGTGACCACCCCTACCCCAGGTCCCCGGGTCATGCGGGACACCGGACCAGGTCCCCGAGTCCGGTCGACACCACAGCCCCAGGTCACCGGGTCTGGTCGGCACCCCGGAACCAGGTCACCGGGTCATGTCGGGACCCAGCCCGGGTCCCCGGGACGGGTTTTTACCCAAGCCCCAGATCACCGGGTCCTGTCGGGTCCCCGGCCCAGGTCCCCTGGACAGGTCGTTACCCCGGCCCCGGGTCACCAGGTCATGTCGGGTCGCTGTCCCGGGTACCAGTGTCAGGTGACCACCCCGGCCCTGGGAGACGGAGTCATACCGGGTCTCCGGCCCGGGTCCCCGGGTCAGGTGGTTACCCTGGCCCCAGGTCACCGGGTCAGGTCGGGACCCCGGACCCAGGTCCCCGGGTCGTATCGGGTCGCTGCCCCGGGTACCAGTGTCGGGTGACATCCCCGGCCCCAGGTCCCCGGGTCACGTGGGGTCCCCGGCCCGGGTCCCCGGGTTGCATCGGGACACCAGCGAAGGATCACCGGGTCCTGTCGGGTCCCCGGCCCGGGTCCCCTGGACAGGTCGTTAACCCGGCCCCGGGTCACCGGGTCATGTCGCGCACCCGGCCTGGTTCCCAGGTTCCGGTGACCACCCCGGCACCAGGACCCTGGGTCACGTGGGGACACCAGCCGCAGGTCAGCGGGTCACGTGGGGACCCCGGCCCCAGGTCAGAGGGTCACGTGGGGACACCGGCCCCAGGTCACCGCGTCAGGTCGGGACCCCGAACCCAGGTCCACGAGTCCGTCGACACCACAGCCCCGGGTCACCGGGTCGTGTCGGGTACCTGGCCTGGTTCCCAGGTTCTGATGACCACCCCGGCACCAGGACCCCGGGTCACGTGGGGACCCCGGCCCCAGGTCAGCGGGTCACGTGGGGACCCCGGCCCCAGGTCAGAGGGTCACGTGGGGACACCGGCCCCAGTTCACCGCGTCAGGTCGGGACCCCGAACCCAGGTCCACGAGTCCGTCGACACCACAGCCCCGGGTCACCGGGTCGTGTCGTGTACCTGGCCTGCTTCCCAGGTTCCGATGACCACCCCGGCACCAGGACCCCGGGTCACGTGGGGACCCCGGCCCCAGGTGACCGGGTCACGTGGGGACCCCGGCCCCAGGTCACCGGGTCACGTGGGGACCCCGGACCCAGGTCAGCGGGTCATGTGGGGACACCGGCCCCAGGTCACCGGGTCAGGTCGGGACCCCGGACCCAGGTCGGGTCATGTCACGTCCCATGCCCGGGTCCCCGGGTTGGATTTTTACCCAGGCCCCGGGTCACTGGGTCATGTCGGCTCAACGGCCTGGGTACAACGGTCTGGTGACCACCCCGGCACCAGGACCCCGGGTCACGTGGGGACACCGGCCCCAGGTCAGCGGGTCACGTGGGGACCCCGGCCCCAGGTCAGAGGGTCACGTGGGGACACCGGCCCCAGGTCACCGCGTCAGGTCGGGACCCCGAACCCAGGTCCACGATTCCGTCGACACCACAGCCCCGGGTCACCGGGTCGTGTCGGGTACCTGGCCTGGTTCCCAGGTTCCGATGACCACTCCGGCACCAGGACCCCGGGTTACGTGGGGACACCGGCCCCAGGTGACCGGGTCACGTGGGGACCCCGGACCCAGGTCACCTGGTCATGTCTGGTACCCGGCCTGGTTCCCAGGTTCCGATGACCACCCCAGCACCAGGACCCCGGGTCACGTGGGGACACCGGCCCCAGGTGACCGGGTCACGTGGGGACACCGGCCCCAGGTCACCGGGTCACGTGGGGACCCCGGACCCAGGTCAGCGGGTCACGTGGGGACACCGGCCCCAGGTCACCGGGTCACGTGGGTACCCCGGACGCAGGTCAGCGGGTCACGTGGGGACACCGGCCCCAGGTCACCGGGTCAGGTCGGCACCCCGGACCCAGGTCGGGTCATGTCACGTCCCATGCCCGGGTCCCCGGGTTGGATTTTTACCCAGGCCCCGGGTCACAGGGTCATGTCGGCTCAACGGCCTGGGTACAACGGTCTGGTGACCACCCCGACCCCAGGTCCCCGGGTCATGACGGGACACCGGACCAGGTCCCCGAGTCCGGTCGACACCACAGCCCCAGGTCACCGGGTCAGGTCGGCACCCCGGAACCAGGTCACCGGGTCCTGTCGGGTCCCCGGCCCAGGTCCCCTGGACAGGTCGTTACCCCGGCCCCGGGTCACCGGGTCATGTCGGGTCGCTGTCCCGGGTACCAGTGTCAGGTGACCACCCCGGCCCCGGGAGACGGAGTCATACCGGGTCCCCGGCCCGGGTCCCCGGGTCAGGTGGTTACCCTGGCCCCAGGTCACCGGGTCAGGTCGAGACCCCGGACCCAGGTCCCCGGGTCGTATCGGGTCGCTGCCCCGGGTACCAGTGTCGGGTGACATCCCCGGCCCCAGGTCCCCGGGTCACGTGGGGTCCCCGGCCCGGGTCCCCGGGTTGCATCGGGACACCAGCGAGGATCACCGGGTCCTGTCGGGTCCCCGGCCCGGGTCCCCTGGACAGGTCGTTAACCCGGCCCCGGGTCACCGGGTCATGTCGCGCACCCGGCCTGGTTCCCAGGTTCCGGTGACCACCCCGGCACCAGGACCCCGGGTCACGTGGGGACACCGGCCCCAGGTCAGCGGGTCACGTGGGGACCCCGGCCCCAGGTCAGAGGGTCACGTGGGGACACCGGCCCCAGGTCACCGCGTCAGGTCGGGACCCCGAACCCAGGTCCACGAGTCCGTCGACACCACAGCCCCGGGTCACCGGGTCGTGTCGGGTACCTGGCCTGCTTCCCAGGTTCCGATGACCACCCTGGCACCAGGACCCCGGGTCACGTGGGGACCCCGGCCCCAGGTCAGCGGGTCACGTGGGGACCCCGGACCCAGGTCACCTGGTCATGTCTGGTACCCAGCCTGGTTCCCAGGTTCCGATGACCACCCCGGCACCAGGACCCCGGGTCACGTGGGGACACCGGCCCCAGGTGACCGGGTCACGTGGGGACACCGGCCCCAGGTCACCGGGTCACGTGGGGACCCCGGACCCAGGTCAGCGGGTCACGTGGGGACACCGGCCCCAGGTCAGCGGGTCAGGTCGGGACCCCGGACCCAGGTCGGGTCATGTCACGTCCCATGCCCGGGTCCCCGGGTTGGATTTTTACCCAGGCCCCGGGTCACAGGGTCATGTCGGCTCAACGGCCTGGGTACAACGGTCTGGTGACCACCCCGACCCCAGGTCCCCGGGTCATGACGGGACACCGGACCAGGTCCCCGAGTCCGGTCGACACCACAGCCCCAGGTCACCGGGTCAGGTCGGCACCCCGGAACCAGGTCACCGGGTCCTGTCGGGTCCCCGGCCCAGGTCCCCTGGACAGGTCGTTACCCCGGCCCCGGGTCACCGGGTCATGTCGGGTCGCTGTCCCGGGTACCAGTGTCAGGTGACCACCCCGGCCCCGGGAGACGGAGTCATACCGGGTCCCCGGCCCGGGTCCCCGGGTCAGGTGGTTACCCTGGCCCCAGGTCACCGGGTCAGGTCGGGACCCCGGACCCAGGTCCCCGGGTCGTATCGGGTCGCTGCCCCGGGTACCAGTGTCGGGTGACATCCCCGGCCCCAGGTCCCCGGGTCACGTGGGGTCCCCGGCCCGGGTCCCCGTGTTGCATCGGGACACCAGCGAAGGATCACCGGGTCCTGTCGGGTCCCCGGCCCGGGTCCTCTGGACAGGTCGTTAACCCGGCCCCGGGTCACCGGGTCATGTCGCGCACCCGGTCTGGTTCCCAGGTTCCGGTGACCACCCCGGCACCAGGACCCCGGGTCACGTGGGGACACCAGCCCCAGGTCACCTGGTCATGTCTGGTACCCAGCCTGGTTCCCAGGTTCCGATGACCACCCCGGCACCAGGACCCCGGGTCACGTGGGGACACCGGACCCAGGTGACCGGGTCACGTGGTGACACCGGCCCCAGGTCACCGGGTCACCTGGGGACCCCGGACCCAGGTCAGCGGGTCACGTGGGGACACCGGCCCCAGGTCACCGGGTCAGGTCGGGACCCCGGACCCAGGTCGGGTCATGTCACGTCCCATGCCCGGGTCCCCGGGTTGGATTTTTACCCAGGCCCCGGGTCACAGGGTCATGTCGGCTCAACGGCCTGGGTACAACGGTCTGGTGACCACCCCGACCCCAGGTCCCCGGGTCATGACGGGACACCGGACCCGGTCCCCGAGTCCGGTCGACACCACAGCCCCAGGTCAGCGGGTCAGGTCGGCACCCCGGAACCAGGTCACCGGGTCCTGTCGGGTCCCCGGCCCAGGTCCCCTGGACAGGTCGTTACCCCGGCCCCGGGTCACCGGGTCATGTCGGGTCGCTGTCCCGGGTAGCAGTGTCAGGTGACCACCCCGGCCCCGGGAGCCCGGGTCACGTGGGGACACCGGCCCCAGGTCCCCGGGTCACGTGGGGTCCCCGGCCCGGGTCCCCTTGACAGGTCGTTAACCCGGCCCCGGGTCACCGGGTCATGTCGCGCACCCGGCCAGGTTCTCAGGTTCCGGTGACCACCCCGGCACCAGGACCCCGGGTCACGTGGGGACACCGGCCCCAGGTCAGCGGGTCACGTGGGGACACCGGCCCCAGGTCAGCGGGTCACGTGGGGACCCCGGACCCAGGTCAGCGGGTCCTGTCGGGTCCCCGGCCCAGGTCCCCTGGACAGGTCGTTACCCCGGCCCCGGGTCACCGGGTCATGTCGGGTCACTGTCCTGGGTACCAGTGTCAGGTGACCACCCCGGCCCCGGGAGACGGAGTCATACCGGGTCCCCGGCCCGGGTCCCCGGGTCAGGTGGTTACCCTGGCCCCAGGTCACCGGGTCAGGTCGGGACCCCGGACCCAGGTCCCCGGGTCATATCGGGTCGCTGCCCTGGGTACCAGTGTCGGGTGACATCCCCGGCCCCAGGTCCCCGGGTCACGTGGGGTCCCGGGCCCGGGTCCCCGGGTTGCATCGGGACACCAGCGAAGGATCACCGGGTCCTGTCGGGTCCCCAGCCCGGGTCCCCTGGACAGGTCGTTAACCCGGCCCCGGGTCACCGGATCATGTCGCGCACCCGGCCTGGTTCCCAGGTTCCGGTGACCACCCCGGCCCCAGGTCAGCGGGTCACGTGGGGACCCCGGACCCAGGTCACCTGGTCATGTCTGGTACCCGGCCTGGTTCCCAGGTTCCGATGACCACCCCGGCACCAGGACCCCGGGTCACGTGGGGACACCGGCCCCAGGTGACCGGGTCACGTGGGGACACCAGCCCCAGGTCACCGGGTCAAGTGGGGACACCGGACCCAGGTCAGTGGGTCACGTGGGGACACCGGCCCCAGGTCACCGGGTCAGGTCGGGACCCCGGACCCAGGTCGGGTCATGTCACGTCCCATGCCCGGGTCCCCGGGTTGGATTTTTACCCAGGCCCCGGGTCACAGGGTCATGTCGGCTCAACGGCCTGGGTACAACGGTCTGGTGACCACCCCGACCCCAGGTCCCCGGGTCATGCGGGACACCGGACCAGGTCCCCGAGTCCGGTCGACACCACAGCCCCAGGTCACCGGGTCAGGTCGGCACCCCGGAACCAGGTCACCGGGTCCTGTCGGGTCCCCGGCCCAGGTCCCCTGGACAGGTCGTTACCCCGGCCCCGGGTCACCGGGTCATGTCGGGTCGCTGTCCCGGGTAGCAGTGTCAGGTGACCACCCCGGCCCCGGGAGACGGAGTCATACCGGGTCCCCGGCCCGGGTCCCCGGGTCAGGTGGTTACCATGGCCCCAGGTCACCGGGTCAGGTCGGGACCCCTGACCCAGGTCCCCGGGTCGTATCGGGTCGCTGCCCCGGGTACCAGTGTCGGGTGACATCCCCGGCCCCAGGTCCCCGGGTCACGTGGGGTCCCCGGCCCGGGTCCCCGGGTTGCATCGGGACACCAGCGAAGGATCAGCGGGTCCTGTCGGGTCCCCGGCCCGGGTCCCCTGGACAGGTCGTTAACCCGGCCCCGGGTCACCGGGTCATGTCGCGCACCCGGCCTGGTTCCCAGGTTCCGGTGACCACCCCGGCACCAGGACCCCGGGTCACGTGGGGACACCGGCCCCAGGTCAGCGGGTCAGGTCGGGACCCCGGACCCAGGTCGGGTCATGTCACGTCCCATGCCCGGGTTCCCGGATTGGATTTTTACCCAGGCCCCGGGTCACAGGGTCATGTCGGCTCAACGGCCTTTGTACAACGGTCTGGTGACCACCCCGACCCCAGGTCCCCGGGTCATGCGGGACACCGGACCAGGTCCCCGAGTCCGGTCGACACCACAGCCCCAGGTCACCGGGTCAGGTCGGCACCACGGAACAAGGTATCCGGGTCGTATCGGGTCGCTGCCCCGGGTACCAGTGTTGGGTGACATCCCCTACCCCAGGTCAGCGGGTCACGTGGGGACACCGGCCCCAGGTCACCGGGTCACGTGGGGACCCCGGACCCAGGTCAGCGGGTCACGTGGGGACACCGGCCCCAGGTCAGAGGGTCACGTGGGGACACCGGACCCAGGTCGGGTAATGTCACGTCCCATGCCCGGGTCCTCGGGTTGGATTTTTACCCAGGCCCCGGGTCACAGGGTCATGTCGGGTACCTGGCCTGCTTCCCAGGTTCCGATGACCACCCCGGCACCAGGACCCCGGGTCACGTGGGGACCCCGGCCCCAGGTCAGCGGGTCACGTGGGGACCCCGGACCCAGGTCACCTGGTCATGTCTGGTACCCAGCCTGGTTCCCAGGTTCCGATGACCACCCCGGCACCAGGACCCCGGGTCACGTGGGGACACCGGCCCCAGGTCAGAGGGTCACGTGGGGACACCGGACCCAGGTCACCGGGTCACGTGGGGACCCCGGACCCAGGTCAGCGGGTCACGTGTGGACACTGGCTCCAGGTCACCGCGTCAGGTCGAGACCCCGGAACCAGGTCACCGGGTCATGTCGGGACCCAGCCCGTGTCCCCGGGACGGGTTTTTACCCAAGCCCCAGATCACCAGGTCCTGTCGGGTCCCCGGCCCAGGTCCCCTGGACAGGTCGTTACCCCGGCCCCGGGTCACCGGGTCATGTCGGGTCGCTGTCCCGGGTACCAGTGTCAGGTGACCACCCCGGCCCCGGGAGACGGAGTCATACCGGGTCCCCGGCCCGGGTCCCCGGGTCAGGTGGTTACCCTGGCCCCAGGTCACCGAGTCAGATCGGCACCCAGGAACCAGGTCCCCGGGTAGTATCGGGTCGCTGCCCCGGGTACCAGTGTCGGGTGACATCCCCGGCCCCAGGTCCCCGGGTCACGTGGGGTCCCCGGCCCGGGTCCCCTGGACAGGTCGTTAACCCGGCCCCGGGTCACCGGGTCATGTCGCGCACCCGGCCTTGTTCCCAGGTTCCGGTGACCAGCCCGGCACCAGGACCCCGGGTCACGTGGGGACCCCGGCCCCAGGTCAGCGGGTCACGTGGGGACCCCGGCCCCAGGTCAGAGGGTCACGTGGGGACACCGGCCCCAGGTCACCGCGTCAGGTCGGGACCCCGAACCCAGGTCCACGAGTCCGTCGACACCACAGCCCCGGGTCACCGGGTCGTGTCGGGTACCTGGCCTGCTTCCCAGGTTCCGATGACCACCCTGGCACCAGGACCCCGGGTCACGTGGGGACCCCGGCCCAAGGTCAGCGGGTTACGTGGGGACACCGGCCCCAGGTCACCGGGTCACGTGGGGACCCCGGACCCAGGTCAGCGGGTCACGTGGGGACACCGGCTCCAGGTCACCGGGTCAGGTCGGGACCCCGGACCCAGGTCGGGTCATGTCACGTCCCATGCCCGGGTTCCCGGATTGGATTTTTACCCAGGCCCCGGGTCACAGGGTCATGTCGGCTCAACGGCCTTTGTACAACGGTCTGGTGACCACCCCGACCCCAGGTCCCCGGGTCATGCGGGACACCGGACCAGGTCCCCGAGTCCGGTCGACACCACAGCCCCAGGTCACCGGGTCAGGTCGGCACCACGGAACAAGGTATCCGGGTCGTATCGGGTCGCTGCCCCGGGTACCAGTGTTGGGTGACATCCCCTACCCCAGGTCAGCGGGTCACGTGGGGACACCGGCCCCAGGTCACCGGGTCACGTGGGGACCCCGGACCCAGGTCAGCGGGTCACGTGGGGACACCGGCCCCAGGTCAGAGGGTCACGTGGGGACACCGGACCCAGGTCGGGTAATGTCACGTCCCATGCCCGGGTCCTCGGGTTGGATTTTTACCCAGGCCCCGGGTCACAGGGTCATGTCGGGTACCTGGCCTGCTTCCCAGGTTCCGATGACCACCCCGGCACCAGGACCCCGGGTCACGTGGGGACCCCGGCCCCAGGTCAGCGGGTCACGTGGGGACCCCGGACCCAGGTCACCTGGTCATGTCTGGTACCCAGCCTGGTTCCCAGGTTCCGATGACCACCCCGGCACCAGGACCCCGGGTCACGTGGGGACACCGGCCCCAGGTCAGAGGGTCACGTGGGGACACCGGACCCAGGTCACCGGGTCACGTGGGGACCCCGGACCCAGGTCAGCGGGTCACGTGTGGACACTGGCTCCAGGTCACCGCGTCAGGTCGAGACCCCGGAACCAGGTCACCGGGTCATGTCGGGACCCAGCCCGTGTCCCCGGGACGGGTTTTTACCCAAGCCCCAGATCACCAGGTCCTGTCGGGTCCCCGGCCCAGGTCCCCTGGACAGGTCGTTACCCCGGCCCCGGGTCACCGGGTCATGTCGGGTCGCTGTCCCGGGTAACAGTGTCAGGTGACCACCCCGGCCCCGGGAGACGGAGTCATACCGGGTCCCCGGCCCGGGTCCCCGGGTCAGGTGGTTACCCTGGCCCCAGGTCACCGAGTCAGATCGGCACCCAGGAACCAGGTCCCCGGGTAGTATCGGGTCGCTGCCCCGGGTACCAGTGTCGGGTGACATCCCCGGCCCCAGGTCCCCGGGTCACGTGGGGTCCCCGGCCCGGGTCCCCTGGACAGGTCGTTAACCCGGCCCCGGGTCACCGGGTCATGTCGCGCACCCGGCCTTGTTCCCAGGTTCCGGTGACCAGCCCGGCACCAGGACCCCGGGTCACGTGGGGACCCCGGCCCCAGGTCAGCGGGTCACGTGGGGACCCCGGCCCCAGGTCAGAGGGTCACGTGGGGACACCGGCCCCAGGTCACCGCGTCAGGTCGGGACCCCGAACCCAGGTCCACGAGTCCGTCGACACCACAGCCCCGGGTCACCGGGTCGTGTCGGGTACCTGGCCTGCTTCCCAGGTTCCGATGACCACCCTGGCACCAGGACCCCGGGTCACGTGGGGACCCCGGCCCAAGGTCAGCGGGTTACGTGGGGACACCGGCCCCAGGTCACCGGGTCACGTGGGGACCCCGGACCCAGGTCAGCGGGTCACGTGGGGACACCGGCTCCAGGTCACCGGGTCAGGTCGGGACCCCGGACCCAGGTCGGGTCATGTCACGTCCCATGTCCGGGTCCCCGGGTTGGATTTTTACCCAGGCCCCGGGTCACAGGGTCATGTCGGGTCAACGGCCTGGGTACAACAGTCTGGTGACCACCCCGACCCCAGGTCCCCGGGTCATGATGGGACACCGGACCAGGTCCCTGAGTCCGGTCGACACCACAGCCCCAGGTCACCGGGTCAGGTCGGCACCCCGGAACCAGGTCACCGGGTCCTGTCGGGTCCCCGGCCCAGGTCCCCTGGACAGGTCGTTACCCCGGCCCCGGGTCACGTCGGGTCGCTGTTCCGGGTAGCAGTGTCAGGTGACCACCCCGGCCCCGGGAGACGGAGTCATACCGGGTCCCTGGCCCGGGTCCCCGGGTCAGGTGGTTACCCTGGCCCCAGGTCACCGGGTCAGGTCGGGACCCCGGACCCAGGTCCCCGGGTCGTATCGGGTCGCTGCCCCGGGTACCAGTGTCGGGTGACATCCCCGGCCCCAGGTCCCCGGGTCACGTGGGGTCCCCGGCCCGGGTCCCCGGGTTACATCGGGACACCAACGAAGGATCACCGGGTCCTGTCGGGTCCCCGGCCCGGGTCCCCTGGACAGGTCGTTAACCCGGCCCCGGGTCACCGGGTCATGTCGCGCACCCGGCCTGGTTCCCAGGTTCCGGTGACCACCCCGGCACCAGGACCCCGGGTCACGTGGGGACACCGGCCCCAGGTCAGCGGGTCACGTGGGGACCCCGGCCCAAGGACCCCGGGTCACGTGGGGACACCGGCCCCAGGTCACCGCGTCAGGTCGGGACCCCGAACCCAGGTCCACGAGTCCGTCGACACCACAGCCCCGGGTCACCGGGTCGTGTCGGGTACCTGGCCTGCTTCCCAGGTTCCGATGACCACCCCGGCACCAGGACCCCGGGTCACGTGCGGACACCGGCCCCAGGTGACCGGGTCACGTGGGGACCTCGGACCCAGGTCCCCGGGTCATGTCTGGTACCCGGCCTGGTTCCCAGTTTCCGATGACCACCCCGGCACCAGGACCCCGGGTCACGTGGGGACACCGGCCCCAGGTCAGCGGGTCACGTGGGGACCCCGGACCCAGGTCAGTGGGTCACGTGGGGACACCGGCCCCAGGTCACCGGGTCAGGTCGGGACCCCGGACCCAGGTCAGGTCATGTCACGTCCCATGCCCGGGTCCCCGGGTTGGATTTTTACCCAGGCCCCGGGTCACAGGGTCATGTCGGGTCAACGGCCTGGGTACAACGGTCTGGTGACCACCCCGACCCCAGGTCCCCGGGTCATGCGGGACACCGGACCAGGTCCCCGAGTCCGGTCGACACCACAGACCCAGGTAACCGGGTCAGGTCGGCACCCCGGAACCAGGTCACCGGGTCATGTCGGGACCCAGCCCGGGTCCCTGGGACGGGTTTTTACCCAAGCCCCATATCACCAGGTCCTGTCGGGTCCCCGGCCCAGGTCCCCTGGACAGGTCGTTACCCCGGCCCCGGGTCACCGGGTCATGTCGGGTCGCTGTCCCGGGTAGCAGTGTCAGGTGACCACCCCGGCCCCGGGAGACGGAGTCATACCGGGTCCCCGGCCCGGGTCCCCGGGTCAGGTGGTTACCCTGGCCCCAGGTCACCGGGTCAGGTCGGGACCCCGGACCCAGGTCCCCGGGTCGTATCGGGTCGCTGCCCCGGGTACCAGTGTCGGGTGACATCCCCGGCCCCAGGTCCCCGGGTCACGTGGGGTCCCTGGCCCGGGTCTCCGGGTTGCATCGGGACACCAGCGAAGGATCACCGGGTCCTGTCGGGTCCCCGGCCCGGGTCCCCTGGACAGGTCGTTAACCCGGCCCCGGGTCACTGGGTCATGTCGCGCACCCGGCCTGGTTCCCAGGTTCCGGTGACCACCCCGGCCCCAGGTCAGCGGGTCACGTGGGGACCCCGGCCCCAGGTCAGCGGGTCACGTGGGGACCCCGGCCCCAGGTCAGAGGGTCACGTGGAGACACCGGCCCCAGGTCACCGCGTCAGGTCGGGACCCCGAACCCAGGTCCACGAGTCCGTCGACACCACAGACCCGGGTCACCGGGTCGTGTCGGGTACCTGGCCTGCTTCCCAGGTTCCGATGACCACCCCGGCACCAGGACCCCGGGTCACGTGGGGACACCGGCCCCAGGTCACCGGGTCACGTGGGGACCCCGGACCCAGGTCAGCGGGTCACGTGGGGACACCGGCCCCAGGTCACCGGGTCAGGTCGGGACCCCGGACCCAGGTCGGGTCATGTCACGTCCCATGCCCGGGTCCCCGGGTTGGATTTTTACCCAGGCCCCGGGTCACAGGGTCATGTCGGCTCAACGGCCTGGGTACAATGGTCTGGTGACCACCCCGACCCCAGGTCCCCGGGTCATGCGGGACACCGGACCAGGTCCCCGAGTCCGGTCGACACCACAGCCCCAGGTCACCGGGTCAGGTCGGCACCCCGGAACCAGGTCACCGGGTCATGTCGGGACCCAGCCCGGGTCCCCGGGACGGGCTTTTACCCAAGCCCCCGATCACCGGGTCCTGTCGGGTCCCCGGCCCAGGTCCCCTGGACAGGTCGTTACCCCGGCCCCGGGTCACCGGGTCATGTCGGGTCGCTGTCCCGGGTACCAGTGTCAGGTGACCACCCCGGCCCCGGGAGACAGAGTCATACCGTGTCCCCGGCCCGGGTCCCCGGGTCAGGTGGTTACCCTGGCCCCAGGTCACCGGGTAATGTCGGGACCCCGGACCCAGGTCCCCGGGTCGTATCGGGTCGCTGCCCCGGGTACCAGTGTCGGGTGACATCCCCGGCCCCAGGTCCCCGGGTCACGTGGGGTCCCCGGCCCGGGTCCCCGGGTTGCATCGGGACACCAGCGAAGGATCAGCGGGTCCTGTCGGGTCCCCGGCCCGGGTCCCCTGGACAGGTCGTTAACCCGGCCCCGGGTCACCGGGTCATGTCGCGCACCCGGCCGGGTTCCCAGGTTCCGATGACCACCCCGGCACCAGGACCCCGGGTCAAGTGGGGACCCCGGCCCCAGGTCAGCGGGTCACGTGGGGACCCCGGCCCCAGGACCCCGGGTCACGTGGGGACCCCGGCCCCAGGTCAGCGGGTCACGTGGGGACCCCGGCCCCAGGTCAGAGGGTCACGTGGGGACACCGGCCCCAGGTCACCGCGTCAGGTCGGGACCCCGAACCCAGGTCCACGAGTCCGTCGACACCACAGCCCCGGGTCACCGGGTCGTGTCGGGTACCTGGCCTGCTTCCCAGGTTCCGATGACCACCCCGGCACCAGGACCCCGGGTTACGTGGGGACACCGGCCCCAGGTGACCGGGTCACGTGGGGACCCCGGACCCAGGTCACCTGGTCATGTCTGGTACCCGGCCTGGTTCCCAGGTTCCGATGACCACCCCGGCACCAGGACCCCGGGTCACGTGGGGACCTCGGCCCCAGTTGATCGGGTCACGTGGGGACACCGGCCCCAGGTCACCGGGTCACGTGGGGACCCCGGACCCAGGTCAGCGGGTCACGTGGGGACACCGGCCCCAGGTCACCGGGTCAGGTCGGGACCCCGGACCCAGGTCGGGTCATGTCACGTCCCATGCCCGGGTCCCCGGGTTGGATTTTTACCCAGGCCCCGGGTCACAGGGTCATGTCGGCTCAACGGCCTGGGTACAACGGTCTGGTGACCACCCCGACCCCAGGTCCCCGGGTCATGCGGGACACCGGACCAGGTCCCCGAGTCCGGTCGACACCACAGCCCCAGGTCACCGGGTCAGGTCGGCACCCCGGAACCAGGTCACCGGGTCCTGTCGGGTCCCCGGCCCAGGTCCCCTGGACAGGTCGTTACCCCGGCCCCGGGTCACCGGGTCATGTCGGGTCGCTGTCCCGGGTAGCAGTTTCAGGTGACCACCCCGGCCCCGGGAGACGGAGTCATACCGGGTCCCCGGCCCGGGTCCCCGGGTCAGGTGGTTACCCTGGCCCCAGGTCACCGGGTCAGGTCGGGACCCCGGACCCAGGTCCCCGGGTCGTATCGGGTCGCTGGCCCGGGTACCAGTGTCGGGTGACATCCCCGGCCCCAGGTCCCCGGGTCACGTGGGGTCCCCGGCCCGGGTCCCCGGGTTGCATCGGGACACCAGCGAGGATCACCGGGTCCTGTCGGGTCCCTGGCCCTGGTCCCCTGGACAGGTCGTTAACCCGGCCCCGGTTCACCGGGTCATGTCGCGCACCCGGCCTGGTTCCCAGGTTCCGGTGACCAGCCCGGCACCAGGACCCCGGGTCAGGTGGGGACCCCGGCCCCAGGTCAGAGGGTCACGTGGGGACACCGGCCCCAGGTCACCGCGTCAGGTCGGGACCCCGAACCCAGGTCCACGAGTCCGTCGACACCACAGCCCCGGGTCACCGGGTCGTGTCGGGTACCTGGCCTGCTTCCCAGGTTCCGATGACCACCCCGGCACCAGGACCCCGGGTCACATGGGGACCCCGGCCCCAGGTCAGCGGGTCACGTGGGGACCCTGGACCCAGGTCACCTGGTCATGTCTGGTACCCGGCCTGGTTCCCAGGTTCCGATGACCACCCCGGCACCAGGACCCCGGGTCACGTGGGGACCCCGGCCCCAGGTGACCGGGTCACGTGGGGACACCGGCCCCAGGTCACCGGGTCACGTGGGGACCCCGGCCCCAGGTCAGCGGGTCACGTGGGGACACCGGCCCCGGGTCACCGGGTCAGGTCGGGACCCCGGACCCAGGTCGGGTCATGTCACGTCCCATGCCCGGGTCCCCGCGTTGGATTTTTACCCAGGCCCCGGGTCACAGGGTCATGTCGGCTCAACGGCCTGGGTACAATGGTCTGGTGACCACCCCGACCCCAGGTCCCCGGGTCATGCGGGACACCAGACCAGGTCCCCGAGTCCGGTCGACACCACAGCCCCAGGTCACCGGGTCAGGTCGGCACCCCGGAACCAGGTCACCGGGTCATGTCGGGACCCAGCCCGGGTCCCCGGGACGGGCTTTTACCCAAGCCCTCGATCACCGGGTCCTGTCGGGTCCCCGGCCCAGGTCCCCTGGACAGGTCGTTACCCCGGCCCCGGGTCACCGGGTCATGTCGGGTCGCTGTCCCGGGTACCAGTGTCAGGTGACCACCCCGGCCCCGGGAGACGGAGTCATACCGGGTCCCCGGCCCGGGTCCCCGGGTCAGGTGGTTACCCTGGCCCCAGGTCACCGGGTCAGGTCGGGACCCCGGACCCAGGTCCCCGGGTCGTATCGGGTCGCTGCCCCGGGTACCAGTGTCGGGTGACATCCCCGGCCCCAGGTCCCCGGGTCACGTGGGGTCCCCGGCCCGGGTCCCCGGGTTGCATCGGGACACCAGCGAGGATCACCGGGTCCTGTCGGGTCCCCGGCCCTGGTCCCCTGGACAGGTCGTTAACCCGGCCCCGGGTCACCGGGTCATGTCGCGCACCCGGCCTGGTTCCCAGGTTCCGGTGACCAGCCCGGCACCAGGACCCCGGGTCAGGTGGGGACACCGGCCCCAGGTCAGCGGGTCACGTGGGGACCCCGGCCCCAGGTCAGAGGCTCACGTGGGGACACCGGCCCCAGGTCACCGCGTCAGGTCGGGACCCCGAACCCAGGTCCACGAGTCCGTCGACACCACAGCCCCGGGTCACCGGGTCGTGTCGGGTACCTGGCCTGGTTCCCAGGTTCCGATGACCACCCCGGCACCAGGACCCCGGGTCACGTGGGGACCCCGGCCCCAGGTCAGCGGGTCACGTGGGGACCCCGGCCCCAGGTCACCTGGTCATGTCTGGTACCCGGCCTGGTTCCCAGGTTCCGATGACCACCCCGGCACCAGGACCCCGGGTCACGTGGGGACCCCGGCCCCAGGTGACCGGGTCACGTGGGGACACCGGCCCCAGGTCACCGGGTCACGTGGGGACCCCGGACCCAGGTCAGCGGGTCACGTGGGGACACCGGCCCCGGGTCACCGGGTGAGGTCGGGACCCCGGACCCAGGTCGGGTCATGTCACGTCCCATGCCCGGGTCCCCGCGTTGGATTTTTACCCAGGCCCCGGGTCACAGGGTCATGTCGGGTCAACGGCCTGGGTACAATGGTCTGGTGACCACCCCGACCCCAGGTCCCCGGGTCATGCGGGACACCGGACCAGGTCCCCGAGTCCGGTCGACACCACAGCCCCAGGTCACCGGGTCAGGTCGGCACCCCGGAACCAGGTCACCGGGTCATGTCGGGACCCAGGCGGGTCCCCGGGACGGGCTTTTACCCAAGCCCCAGATCACCGGGTCCTGTCGGGTCCCCGGCCCAGGTCCCCTGGACAGGTCGTTACCCCGGCCCCGGGTCACCGGGTCATGTCGGGTCGCTGTCCCGGGTACCAGTGTCAGGTGACCACCCCGGCCCCGGGAGACAGAGTCATACCGTGTCCCCGGCCCGGGTCCCCGGGTCAGGTGGTTACCCTGGCCCCAGGTCACCGGGTCAGGTCGGGACCCCGGACCCAGGTCCCCGGGTCGTATCGGGTCGCTGCCCCGGGTACCAGTGTCGGGTGACATCCCCGGCCCCAGGTCCCCGGGTCACGTGGGGTCCCCGGCCCGGGTCCCCGGGTTGCATCGGGACACCAGCGAAGGATCAGCGGGTCCTGTCGGGTCCCCGGCCCGGGTCCCCTGGACAGGTCGTTAACCCGGCCCCGGGTCAACGGGTCATGTCGCGCACCCGGCCTGGTTCCCAGGTTCCGATGACCACCCCGGCACCAGGACGCCGGGTCACGTGGGGACCCCGGCCCCAGGTCAGCGGGTCACGTGGGGACCCCGGCCCCAGGACCCCGGGTCACGTGGGGACCCCGGCCGCAGGTCAGAGGGTCACGTGGGGACACCGGCCCCAGGTCACCGCATCAGGTCGGGACCCCGAACCCAGGTCCACGAGTCCGTCGACACCACAGCCCCGGGTCACCGGGTCGTGTCGGGTACCTGGCCTGGTTCCCAGGTTCCGATGACCACCCCGGCACCAGGACCCCGGGTTACGTGGGGACACCGGCCCCAGGTCACCGGGTCACGTGGGGACCCCGGCCCCAGGTCAGCGGGTCACGTGGGGACACCGGCCCCAGGTCACCGGGTCAGGTCGGGACCCCGGACCCAGGTCGGGTCATGTCACGTCCCATGCCCGGGTCCCCGGGTTGGATTTTTACCCAGGCCCCGGGTCACAGGGTCATGTCGGCTCAACGGCCTGGGTACAACGGTCTGGTGACCACCCCGACCCCAGGTCCCCGGGTGATGCGGGACACCGGACCAGGTCCCCGAGTCCGGTCGACACCACAGCCCCAGGTCACCGGGTCAGGTCGGCACCCCGGAACCAGGTCACCGGGTCCTGTCGGGTCCCCGGCCCAGGTCCCCTGGACAGGTCGTTACCCCGGCCCCGGGTCACCGGGTCATGTCGGGTCGCTGTCCCGGGTACCAGTGTCAGGTGACCACCCCGGCCCCGGGAGACGGAGTCATACCGGGTCCCCGGCCCGGGTCCCCGGGTCAGGTGGTTACCCTGGCCCCAGGTCACCGGGTCAGGTCGGGACCCCGGACCCAGGTCCCCGGGTCGTATCGGGTCGCTGCCCCGGGTACCAGTGTCGGGTGACATCCCCGGCCCCAGGTCCCCGGGTCACGTGGGGTCCCCGGCCCGGGTCCCTGGGTTGCATCGGGACACCAGCGAAGGATCACCGGGTCCTGTCGGGACCCCGGCCCGGGTCCCCTGGACAGGTCGTTAACCCGGCCCCGGGTCACCGGGTAATGTCGCGCACCCGGCCTGGTTCCCAGGTTCCGATGACCACCCCGGCACCAGGACCCCGGGTCACGTGAGGACACCGGCCCCAGGTGACCGGGTCACGTGGGGACACCGGCCCCAGGTCATCGGGTCACGTGGGGACCCCGGACCCAGGTCAGCGGGTCACGTGGGGACACCGGCCCCAGGTCACCGGGTCAGGTCGGCACCCCGGACCCAGGTCGGGTCATGTCACGTCCCATGCCCGGGTCCCCGGGTTGGATTTTTACCCAGGCCCCGGGTCACAGGGTCATGTCGGCTCAACGGCCTGGGTACAATGGTCTGGTGACCACCCCGACCCCAGGTCCCCGGGTCATGCGGGACACCGGACCAGGTCCCCGAGTCCGGTCGACACCACAGCCCCAGGTCACCGGGTCAGGTCGGCACCCCGGAACCAGGTCACCGGGTCATGTCGGGACCCAGCCCGGGTCCCCGGGACGGGCTTTTACCCAAGCCCCCGATCACCGGGTCCTGTCGGGTCCCCGGCCCAGGTCCCCTGGACAGGTCGTTACCCCGGCCCCGGGTCACCGGGTCATGTCGGGTCGCTGTCCCGGGTACCAGTGTCAGGTGACCACCCCGGCCCCGGGAGACGGAGTCATACCGGGTCCCCGGCCCGGGTCCCCGGGTCAGGTGGTTACCCTGGCCCCAGGTCACCGGGTAAGGTCGGGACCCCGGACCCAGGTCCCCGGGTCGTATCGGGTCGCTGCCCCGGGTACCAGTGTCGGGTGACATCCCCGGCCCCAGGTCCCCGGGTCACGTGGGGTCCCCGGCCCGGGTCCCCGGGTTGCATCGGGACACCAGCGAAGGATCAGCGGGTCCTGTCGGGTCCCCGGCCCGGGTCCCCTGGACAGGTCGTTAACCCGGCCCCGGGTCACCGGGTCATGTCGCGCACCCGGCCTGGTTCCCAGGTTCCGATGACCACCCCGGCACCAGGACCCCGGGTCACGTGGGGACACCGGCCCCATGTGACCGGGTCACGTGGGGACCCCGGCCCCAGGACCCCGGGTCACGTGGGGACCCCGGCCCCAGGTCAGCGGGTCACGTGGGGACCCCGGCCCCAGGTCAGAGGGTCACGTGGGGACACCGGCCCCAGGTCACCGCGTCAGGTCGGGACCCCGAACCCAGGTCCACGAGTCCGTCGACACCACAGCCCCGGGTCACCGGGTCGTGTCGGGTACCTGGCCTGCTTCCCAGGTTCCGATGACCACCCCGGCACCAGGACCCCGGGTTACGTGGGGACACCGGCCCCAGGTGACCGGGTCACGTGGGGACCCCGGACCCAGGTCACCTGGTCATGTCTGGTACCCGGCCTGGTTCCCAGGTTCCGATGACCACCCCGGCACCAGGACCCCGGGTCACGTGGGGACCTCGGCCCCAGTTGATCGGGTCACGTGGGGACACCGGCCCCAGGTCACCGGGTCACGTGGGGACCACGGACCCAGGTCAGCGGGTCACGTGGGGACACCGGCCCCAGGTCACCGGGTCAGGTCGGGACCCCGGACCCAGGTCGGGTCATGTCACGTCCCATGCCTGGGTCCCCGCGTTGGATTTTTACCCAGGCCCTGGGTCACAGGGTCATGTCGGCTCAACGGCCTGGGTACAACGGTCTGGTGACCACCCCGACCCCAGGTCCCCGGGTCATGCGGGACACCGGACCAGGTCCCCGAGTCCGGTCGACACCACAGCCCCAGGTCACCGGGTCAGGTCGGCACCCCGGAACCAGGTCACCGGGTCCTGTCGGGTCCCCGGCCCAGGTCCCCTGGACAGGTCGTTACCCCGGCCCCGGGTCACCGGGTCATGTCGGGTCGCTGTCCCGGGTACCAGTGTCAGGTGACCACCCCGGCCCCGGGAGACGGAGTCATACCGGGTCCCCGGCCCGGGTCCCCGGGTCAGGTGGTTACCCTGGCCCCAGGTCAACGGGTCAGGTCGGGACCCCGGACCCAGGTCCCCGGGTCGTATCGGGTCACTGCCCCGGGTACCAGTGTCGGGTGACATCCCCGGCCCAAGGTCCCCGGGTCACGTGGGGTCCCGGGCCCGGGTCCCCGGGTTGCATCGGGACACCAGCGAAGGATCACCGGGTCCTGTCGGGTCCCCGGCCCAGGTCCCCTGGACAGGTCGTTAACCCGGCCCCGGGTCACCGGGTCATGTCGCGCACCCGGCCTGGTTCCCAGGTTCCGATGACCACCCCGGCACCAGGACCCCGGGTCACGTGAGGACACCGGCCCCAGGTGACCGGGTCACGTGGGGACACCGGCCCCAGGTCACCGGGTCACGTGGGGACCCCGGACCCAGGTCAGCGGGTCACGTGGGGACACCGGCCCCAGGTCACCTGGTCAGGTCGGCACCCCGGACCCAGGTCGGGTCATGTCACGTCCCATGCCCGGGTCCCCGGGTTGGATTTTTACTCAGGCCCCGGGTCACAGGGTCATGTCGGCTCAACGGCCTGGGTACAACGGTCTGGTGACCACCCCGACCCCAGGTCCCCGGGTGATGCGGGACACCGGACCAGGTCCCCGAGTCCGGTCGACACCACAGCCCCAGGTCACCGGGTCAGGTCGGCACCCCGGAACCAGGTCACCGGGTCATGTCGGGACCCAGCCCGGGTCCCCGGGACGGGTTTTTACCCAAGCCCCAGATCACCAGGTCCTGTCGGGTCCCCGGCCCAGGTCCCCTGGACAGGTCGTTACCCCGGCCCCGGGTCACCGGGTCATATCGGGTCGCTGTCCCGGGTAGTAGTGTCAGGTGACCACCCCGGCCCCGGGAGACGGAGTCATACCGGGTCCCCGGCCCGGGTCCCCGGGTCAGGTGGTTACCCTGGCCCCAGGTCACCGGGTCAGGTCGGGACCCCGGACCCAGGTCCCCGGGTCGTATCGGGTCGCTGGCCCGGGTACCAGTGTCGGGTGACATCCCCGGCCCCAGGTCCCCGGGTCACGTGGTGTCCCCGTCCCGGGTCCCCGGGTTGCATCGGGACACCAGCGAAGGATCACCGGGTCCTGTCGGGTCCCCGGCCCGGGTCCCCTGGACAGGTCGATAACCCGGCCCCGGGTCACCGGGTCATGTCGCGCACCCGGCCTGGTTCCCAGGTTCCGGTGACCACCCCGGCCCCAGGTCAGCGGGTCACGTGGGGACCCCGGCCCCAGGTCAGCGGGTCACGTGGGGACCCCGGCCCCAGGACCCCGGGTCACGTGGGGACACCGGCCCCAGGTCACCGCGTCAGGTCGGGACCCCGAACCCAGGTCCACGAGTCCGTCGACACCACAGCCCCGGGTCACCGGTTTGTGTCGGGTACCTGGCCTGGTTCCCAGGTTCCGATGACCACCCCGGCACCAGGACCCCGGGTCACGTGGGGACCCCGGTCCCAGGTCAGCGGGTCACGTGGGGACCCCGGACTCAGGTCACCTGGTCACGTGGGGACACCGGCCCCAGGTCACCGGGTCACGTGGGGACCCCGGACCCAGGTCACCTGGTCATGTCTGGTACCCGTCCTGGTTCCCAGGTTCCGATGACCACCCCGGCACCAGGACCCCGGGTCACGTGGGGACACCGACCCCAGGTGACCGGGTCACGTGGGGACACCGGCCCCAGGTCACCGGGTCACGTGGGGACCACGGACCCAGGTCAGCGGGTCATGTGGGGACACCGGCCCCAGGTCACCGGGTCAGGTCGGGACCCCGGACCCAGGTCGGGTCATGTCACGTCCCATGCCTGGGTCCCCGGGTTGGATTTTTACCCAGGCCCCGGGACACAGGGTCATGTCGGCTCAATGGCCTGGGTACAACGGTCTGGTGACCACCCCGACCCCAGGTCCCCAGGTCATGCGGGACACCGGACCAGGTCCCCGAGTCCGGTCGACACCACAGCCCCAGGTCACCGGGTCAGGTCGGGTCGCTGTCCCGGGTACCAGTGTCAGGTGACCACCCCGGCCCCGGGAGACGGAGTCATACCGGGTCCCCGGCCCGGGTCCCCGGGTCAGGTGGTTACCCTGGCCCCAGGTCACCGGGTCAGGTCGGGACCCCGGACCCAGGTCCCCGGGTCGTATCGGGTCGCTGCCCCGGGTACCAGTGTCGGGTGACATCCCCGGCCCCAGGTCCCCGGGTCACGTGGGGTCCCCGGCCCGGGTCCCCGGGTTGCATCGGGACACCAGCGAAGGATCACCGGGTCCTGTCCGGTCCCCGGCCCGGGTCCCCTGGACAGGTCGTTAACCCGGCCCCGGGTCAACGGGTCATGTCGCGCACCCGGCCTGGTTCCCAGGTTCCGGTGACCACCCCGGCACCAGGACCCCGGGTCACGTGGGGACCCCGGCCCCAGGTCAGCGGGTCACGTGGGGACCCCGGACCCAGGTCACCTGGTCATGTCTGGTACCCGGCCTGGTTCCCAGGTTCCGATGACCACCCCGGCACCAGGACTCAGGGTCACGTGGGGACACCGGCCCCAGGTGACCGGGTCACGTGGGGACACCGGCCCCAGGTCAGCGGGTCACGTGGGGACACCGGCCCCAGGTCACCGGGTCAGGTCGGGACCCCGGACCCAGGTCGGGTCATGTCACGTCCCATGCCCGGGTCCCCGGGTTGGATTTTTACCCAGGCCCCGGGTCACAGGGTCATGTCGGCTCAACGGCCTGGGTACAACGGTCTGGTGACCACCCCGACCCCAGGTCCCCGGGTCATGCGGGACACCGGACCAGGTCCCCGAGTCCGGTCGACACCACAGCCCCAGGTCACCGGGTCAGGTCGGCACCCCGGAACCAGGTCACCGGGTCATGTCGGGACCCAGCCTGGGTCCCCGGGACGGGTTTTTACCCAAGCCCCAGATCACCGGGTCCTGTCGGGTCCCCGGCCCAGGTCCCCTGGACAGGTCGTTACCCCGGCCCCGGGTCACCGGGTCATGTCGGGTCGCTGTCCCGGGTACCAGTGTCAGGTGACCACCCCGGCCCCGGGAGACGGAGTCATACCGGGTCCCCGGCCTGAGTCCCCGGGTCAGGTGGTTACCCTGGCCCCAGGTCACCGGGTCAGGTCGGGACCCCGGACCCAGGTCCCCGGGTCGTATTGGGTCGCTGCCCCGGGTACCAGTGTCGGGTGACATCCCCTGCCCCAGGTCCCCGGGTCACGTGGGGTCCCCGGCCCGGGTCCCCGGGTTGCATTAGGACACCAGCGAAGGATCAGCGGGTCCTGTCGGGTCCCCGGCCCGGGTCCCCTGGACAGGTCGTTAACCCGGCCCCGGGTCACCGGGTCATGTCGCGCACCTGGCCTGGTTCCCAGGTTCCGGTGACCACCCCGGCACCAGGACCCCGGGTCACGTGGGGACCCCGGCCCCAGGTCAGCGGGTCACGTGGGGACCCCGGACCCAGGTCACCTGGTCATGTCTGGTACCCAGCCTGGTTCCCAGCTTCCGATGACCACCCCGGCACCAGGACCCCGGGTCACGTGGGGACACCGGCCCCAGGTGACCGGGTCACGTGGGGACACCGGCCCCAGGTCAGCGGGTCACGTGGGGACCCCGGCCCCAGGTCAGCGGGTCACGTGGGGACACCGGCTCCAGGTCACCGGGTCAGGTCGGGACCCCGGACCCAGGTCGGGTCATGTCACGTCCCATGCCCGGGTCCCCGGGTTGGATTTTTACCCAGGCCCCGGGTCACAGGGTCATGTCGGCTCAACGGCCTGGGTACAACGGTCTGGTGACCACCCCGACCCCAGGTCCCCGGGTCATGACGGGACACCGGACCAGGTCCCCGAGTCCGGTCGACACCACAGCCCCAGGTCACCGGGTCAGGTCGGCACCCCGGAACCAGGTCACCTGGTCCTGTCGGGTCCCCGGCCCAGGTCCCCTGGACAGGTCGTTACCCCGGCCCCGGGTCACCGGGTCATGTCGTGTCGCTGTCCCGGGTAGCAGTGTCAGGTGACCACCCCGGCCCCGGGAGACGGAGTCATACCGGGTCCCCGGCCCGGGTCCCCGGGTCAGGTGGTTACCCTGGCCCCAGGTCACCGGGTCAGGTCGGGACCCCGGACCCAGGTCCCCGGGTCGTATCGGGTCGCTGCCCCGGGTACCAGTGTCGGGTGACATCCCCGGCCCCAGGTCCCCGGGTCACGTGAGGTCCCCGGCCCCAGGTCCCCGGGTTGCATCGGGACACCAGCGAGGATCACCGGGTCCTGTCGGGTCCCCGGCCCGGGTCCCCTGGACAGGTCGTTAACCCGGCCCCGGGTCACCGGGTCATGTCGCGCACCCGGCCTGGTTCCCAGGTTCCGGTGACCACCCCGGCACCAGGACCCCGGGTCACGTGGGGACACCGGCCCCAGGTCAGCGGGTCACGTGGGGACCCCGGCCCCAGGTCAGAGGGTCACGTGGGGACACTGGCCCCAGGTCACCGCGTCAGGTCGGGACCCCGAACCCAGGTCCACGAGTCCGTCGACACCACAGCCCCGGGTCACCGGGTCGTGTCGGGTACCTGGCCTGGTTCCCAGGTTCCGATGACCACCCCGGCACCAGGACCCCGGGTCACATGGGGACCCCGGCCCCAGGTCAGCGGGTCACGTGGGGACCCCGGACCCAGGTCACCTGGTCATGTCTGGTACCCAGCCTGGTTCCCAGGTTCCGATGACCACCCCGGCACCAGGACCCCGGGTCACGTGGGGACACCGGCCCCAGGTGACCGGGTCACGTGGGGACACCGGCCCCAGGTCACCGGGTCACGTGGGGACCCCGGACCCAGGTCAGCGGGTCACGTGGGGACACCGGCCCCAGGTCACCGGGTCAGGTCGGGACCCCGGACCCAGGTCGGGTCATGTCACGTCCCATGCCCGGGTCCCCGCGTTGGATTTTTACCCAGGCCCCGGGTCACAGGGTCATGTCGGGTCAACGGCCTGGGTACAACGGTCTGGTGACCACCCCGACCCCAGGTCCCTGGGTCATGACGGGACACCGGACCAGGTCCCCGAGTCCGGTCGACACCACAGCCCCAGGTCACCGGGTCAGGTCGGCACCCCGGAACCAGGTCACTGGGTCATGTCGGGACCCAGCCCGGGTCCCCGGGACGGGTTTTTACCCAAGCCCCAGATCACCGGGTCCTGTCGGGTCCCCGGCCCAGGTCCCCTGGACAGGTCGTTACCCCGGCCCCGGGTCACCGGGTCATGTCGGGTCGCTGTCCCGGGTAGCAGTGTCAGGTGACCACCCCGGCCCCGGGAGACGGAGTCATACCGGGTCCCCGGCCCGGGTCCCCGGGTCAGGTGGTTACCCTGGCCCCAGGTCACCGGGTCAGGTCGGGATCCCGGACCCAGGTCCCCGGGTCGTATCGGGTCGCTGCCCCGGGTACCAGTGTCGGGTGACATCCCCGGCCCCAGGTCCCCGGGTCACGTGGGGTCCCCGGCCCGGGTCCCCGGGTTACATCGGGACACCAGCGAAGGATCAGCGGGTCCTGTCGGGTCCCCGGCCCGGGTCCCCTGGACAGGTCGTTAACCCGGCCCCGGGTCACCGGGTCATGTCGCGCACCCGGCCTGGTTCCCAGGTTCCGGTGACCACCCCGGCACCAGGACCCCGGGTCACGTGGGGACCCCGGCCCCAGGTGACCGGGTCACGTGGGGACCCCGGCCCCAGGACCCCGGGTCACGTGGGGACCCCGGCCCCAGGTCAGCGGGTCACGTGGAGACCCCGGACCCAGGTCACCTGGTCATGTCTGGTACCCAGCCTGGTTCCCAGGTTCCGATGACCACCCCGGCACCAGGACCCCGGGTCACGTGGGGACACCGGCCCCAGGTCACCGGGTCACGTGGGGACACCGGCCCCAGGTCACCGGGTCACGTGGGGACCCCGGACCCAGGTCAGCGGGTCACGTGGGGACACCGGCTCCAGGTCACCGGGTCAGGTCGGGACCCCGGACCCAGGTCGGGTCATGTCACGTCCCATGCCCGGGTCCCCGGGTTGGATTTTTACCCAGGCCCCGGGTCACAGGGTCATGTCGGGTCAACGGCCTGGGTACAACGGTCTGGTGACCACCCCGACCCCAGGTCCCCGGGTCATGACGGGACACCGGACCAGGTCCCCGAGTCCGGTCGACACCACAGCCCCAGGTCACCGGGTCAGGTCGGCACCCCGGAACCAGGTCACCTGGTCCTGTCGGGTCCCCGGCCCAGGTCCCCTGGACAGGTCGTTACCCCGGCCCCGGGTCACCGGGTCATGTCGGGTCGCTGTCCCGGGTAGCAGTGTCAGGTGACCACCCCGGCCCCGGGAGACGGAGTCATACCGGGTCCCCGGCCTGAGTCCCCAGGTCAGGTGGTTACCCTGGCCCCAGGTCACCGGGTCAGGTCGGGACCCCGGACCCAGGTCCCCGGGTCGTATCGGGTCGCTGCCCCAGGTACCAGTGTCGGGTGACATCCCCTGCCCCAGGTCCCCGGGTCACGTGGGGTCCCCGGCCCGGGTCCCCGGGTTGCATTAGGACACCAGCGAAGGATCAGCGGGTCCTGTCGGGTCCCCGGCCCGGGTCCCCTGGACAGGTCGTTAACCCGGCCCCGGGTCACCGGGTCATGTCGCGCACCTGGCCTGGTTCCCAGGTTCCGGTGACCACCCCGGCACCAGGACCCCGGGTCACGTGGGGACCCCGGCCCCAGGTCAGCGGGTCACGTGGGGACCCCGGACCCAGGTCACCTGGTCATGTCTGGTACCCAGCCTGGTTCCCAGGTTCCGATGACCACCCCGGCACCAGGACCCCGGGTCACGTGGGGACACCGGCCCCAGGTGACCGGGTCACGTGGGGACACCGGCCCCAGGTCAGCGGGTCACGTGGGGACCCCGGCCCCAGGTCAGCGGGTCACGTGGGGACACCGGCTCCAGGTCACCGGGTCAGGTCGGGACCCCGGACCCAGGTCGGGTCATGTCACGTCCCATGCCCGGGTCCCCGGGTTGGATTTTTACCCAGGCCCCGGGTCACAGGGTCATGTCGGCTCAACGGCCTGGGTACAACGGTCTGGTGACCACCCCGACCCCAGGTCCCCGGGTCATGACGGGACACCGGACCAGGTCCCCGAGTCCGGTCGACACCACAGCCCCAGGTCACCGGGACAGGTCGGCACCCCGGAACCAGGTCACCTGGTCCTGTCGGGTCCCCGGCCCAGGTCCCCTGGACAGGTCGTTACCCCGGCCCCGGGTCACCGGGTCATGTCGGGTCGCTGTCCCGGGTACCAGTGTCAGGTGACCACCCCGGCCCCGGGAGACGGAGTCATACCGGGTCCCCGGCCCGGGTCCCCGGGTCAGGTGGTTACCCTGGCCCCAGGTCACCGGGTCAGGTCGGGACCCCGGACCCAGGTCCCCGGGTCGTATCGGGTCGCTGCCCCGGGTACCAGTGTCGGGTGACATCCCCGGCCCCAGGTCCCCGGGTCACGTGAGGTCCCCGGCCCCAGGTCCCCGGGTTGCATCGGGACACCAGCGAGGATCACCGGGTCCTGTCGGGTCCCCGGCCCGGGTCCCCTGGACAGGTCGTTAACCCGGCCCCGGGTCACCGGGTCATGTCGCGCACCCGGCCTGGTTCCCAGGTTCCGGTGACCACCCCGGCACCAGGACCCCGGGTCACGTGGGGACCCCGGCCCCAGGTCAGCGGGTCACGTGGGGACCCCGGCCCCAGGTCAGAGGGTCACGTGGGGACACTGGCCCCAGGTCACCGCGTCAGGTCGGGACCCCGAACCCAGGTCCACGAGTCCGTCGACACCACAGCCCCGGGTCACCGGGTCGTGTCGGGTACCTGGCCTGCTTCCCAGGTTCCGATGACCACCCCGGCACCAGGACCCCGGGTCACATGGGGACCCCGGCCCCAGGTCAGCGGGTCACGTGGGGACCCCGGACCCAGGTCACCTGGTCATGTCTGGTACCCAGCCTGGTTCCCAGGTTCCGATGACCACCCCGGCACCAGGACCCCGGGTCACGTGGGGACACCGGCCCCAGGTGACCGGGTCACGTGGGGACACCGGCCCCAGGTCACCGGGTCACGTGGGGACCCCGGACCCAGGTCAGCGGGTCACGTGGGGACACCGGCTCCAGGTCACCGGGTCAGGTCGGGACCCCGGACCCAGGTCGGGTCATGTCACGTCCCATGCCCGGGTCCCCGCGTTGGATTTTTACCCAGGCCCCGGGTCACAGGGTCATGTCGGGTCAACGGCCTGGGTACAACGGTCTGGTGACCACCCCGACCCCAGGTCCCTGGGTCATGACGGGACACCGGACCAGGTCCCCGAGTCCGGTCGACACCACAGCCCCAGGTCACCGGGTCAGGTCGGCACCCCGGAACCAGGTCACCGGGTCATGTCGGGACCCAGCCCGGGTCCCCGGGACGGGTTTTTACCCAAGCCCCAGATCACCGGGTCCTGTCGGGTCCCCGGCCCAGGTCCCCTGTACAGGTCGTTACCCCGGCCCCGGGTCACCGGGTCATGTCGGGTCGCTGTCCCGGGTAGCAGTGTCAGGTGACCACCCCGGCCCCGGGAGACGGAGTCATACCGGGTCCCCGGCCCGGGTCCCCGGGTCAGGTGGTTACCCTGGCCCCAGGTCACCGGGTCAGGTCGGGACCCCGGAACCAGGTCCCCGGGTCGTATCGGGTCGCTGCCCCGGGTACCAGTGTCGGGTGACATCCCCGGCCCCAGGTCCCCGGGTCACGTGGGGTCCCCGGCCCGGGTCCCCGGGTTGCATCGGGACACCAGCGAAGGATCAGCGGGTCCTGTCGGGTCCCCGGCCCGGGTCCCCTGGACAGGTCGTTAACCCGGCCCCGGGTCACCGGGTCATGTCGCGCACCCGGCCTGGTTCCCAGGTTCCGGTGACCACCCCGGCACCAGGACCCCGGGTCACGTGGGGACCCCGGCCCCAGGTGACCGGGTCACGTGGGGACCCCGGCCCCAGGACCCCGGGTCACGTGGGGACCCCGGCCCCAGGTAAGCGGTTCACGTGGAGACCCCGGACCCAGGTCACCTGGTCATGTCTGGTACCCAGCCTGGTTCCCAGGTTCCGATGACCACCCCGGCACCAGGACCCCGGGTCACGTGGGGACACCGGCCCCAGGTCACCGGGTCACGTGGGGACACCGGCCCCAGGTCACCGGGTCACGTGGGGACCCCGGACCCAGGTCAGCGGGTCACGTGGGGACACCGGCTCCAGGTCACCGGGTCAGGTCGGGACCCCGGACCCAGGTCGGGTCATGTCACGTCCCATGCCCGGGTCCCCGGGTTGGATTTTTACCCAGGCCCCGGGTCACAGGGTCATGTCGGCTCAACGGCCTGGGTACAACGGTCTGGTGACCACCCCGACCCCAGGTCCCCGGGTCATGCGGGACACCAGACCAGGTCCCCGAGTCCGGTCGACACCACAGCCCCAGGTCACCGGGTCAGGTCGGCACCCCGGAACCAGGTCACCTGGTCCTGTCGGGTCCCCGGCCCAGGTCCCCTGGACAGGTCCTTACCCCGGCCCCGGGTCACCGGGTCATGTCGGGTCGCTGTCCCGGGTAGCAGTGTCAGGTGACCACCCCGGCCCCGGGAGACGGAGTCATACCGGGTCCCCGGCCCGGGTCCCCGGGTCAGGTGGTTACCCTGGCCCCAGGTCACCGGGTCAGGTCGGGACCCCGGACCCAGGTCCCCGGGTCGTATCGGGTCGCTGCCCCGGGTACCAGTGTCGGGTGACATCCCCGGCCCCAGGTCCCCGGGTCACGTGGGGTCCCCGGCCCGGGTCCCCGGGTTGCATCGGGACACCAGCGAGGATCACCGGGTCCTGTCGGGTCCCCGGCCCGGGTCCCCTGGACAGGCCGTTAACCCGGCCCCGGGTCACCGGGTCATGTCGCGCACCCGGCCTGGTTCCCAGGTTCCGGTGACCACCCCGGCACCAGGACCCCGGGTCACGTGGGGACCCCGGCCCCAGGTCAGCGGGTCACGTGGGGACCCCGGCCCCAGGTCAGAGGGTCACGTGGGGACACTGGCCCCAGGTCACCGCGTCAGGTCGGGACCCCGAACCCAGGTCCACGAGTCCGTCGACACCACAGCCCCGGGTCACCGGGTCGTGTCGGGTACCTGGCCTGGTTCCCAGGTTCCGATGACCACCCCGGCACCAGGACCCCGGGTCACATGGGGACCCAGGCCCCAGGTCAGCGGGTCACGTGGGGACACCGGCCCCAGGTCAGCGGGTCACGTGGGGACCCCGGACCCAGGTAAGCGGGTCACGTGGGGACACCGGCCCCGGGTCACCGGGTCAGGTCGACACCCCGGAACCAGGTCACCGGGTCATGTCGGGACCCAGCCCGGGTCCCCGGGACGGGCTTTTACCCAAGCCCCCGATCACCGGGTCCTGTCGGGTCCCCGGCCCAGGTCCCCTGGACAGGTCGTTACCCCGGCCCCGGGTCACCGGGTCATGTCGGGTCGCTGTCCCGGGTACCAGTGTCAGGTGACAACCCCGGACCCGGGAGACAGAGTCATACCGTGTCCCCGGCCCGGGTCCCCGGGTCAGGTGGTTACCCTGGCCCCAGGTCACCGGGTCAGGTCGGGACCCCGGACCCAGGTCCCCGGGTCGTATCGGGTCGCTGCCCCGGGTACCAGTGTCGGGTGACATCCCCGGCCCCAGGTCCCCGGGTCACGTGGGGTCCCCGTCCCGGGTCCCCGGGTTGCATCGGGACACCAGTGAAGGATCAGCGGGTCCTGTCGGGTCCCCGGCCCGGGTCCCCTGGACAGGTCGTTAACCCGGCCCCGGGTCACCGGGTCATGTCGCGCACCCGGCCTGGTTCCCAGGTTCCGGTGACCACCCCGGCACCAGGACCCCGGGTCACGTGGGGACCCCGGCCCCAGGTCAGCGGGTCATGTGGGGACCCCGGCCCCAGGACCCCGGGTCACGTGGGGACCCGGGCCCCAGGTCAGCGGGTCACGTGGAGACCCCGGACCCAGGTCACCTGGTCATGTCTGGTACCCAGCCTGGTTCCCAGGTTCCGATGACCACCCCGGCACCAGGACCCCGGGTCACGTGGGGACACCGGCCCCAGGTGACCGGGTCACGTGGGGACACCGTCCCCAGGTCACCGGGTCACGTGGGGACCCCGGACCCAGGTCAGCGGGTCACGTGGGGACACCGGCCCCAGGTCACCGGGTCAGGTCGGGACCCCGGACCCAGGTCGGGTCATGTCACGTCCCATGCCCGGGTCCCCGGGTTGGATTTTTACCCAGGCCCCGGGTCACAGGGTCATGTCGGCTCAACGGCCTGGGTACAACGGTCTGGTGACCACCCCGACACCAGGTCCCCGGGTCATGCGGGACACCGGACCAGGTCCCCGAGTCCGGTCGACACCACAGCCCCAGGTCACCGGGTCAGGTCGGCACCCCGGAACCAGGTCACCGGGTCATGTCGGGACCCAGCCCGGGTCCCCGGGACGGGTTTTTACCCAAGCCCCAGATCACCGGGTCCTGTCGGGTCCCCGGCCCAGGTCCCCTGGACAGGTCGTTACCCCGGCCCCGGGTCACCGGGTCATGTCGGGTCGCTGTCCCGGGTACCAGTGTCAGGTGACCACCCCGGCCCCGGGAGACGGAGTCATACCGGGTCCCCGGCCCGGGTCCCCGGGTCAGGTGGTTACCCTGGCCCCAGGTCACCGGGTCAGGTCGGGACCCCGGACCCAGGTCCCCGGGTCGTATCGGGTCGCTGCCCCGGGTACCAGTGTCGGGTGACATCCCCGGCCCCAGGTCCCCGGGTCACGTGGGGTCCCCGGCCCGGGTCCCCGGGTTGCATCGGGACACCAGTGAAGGATCAGCGGGTCCTGTCGGGTCCCCGGCCCGGGTCCCCTGGACAGGTCGTTAACCCGGCCCCGGGTCACCGGGTCATGTCGCGCGCCCGGCCTGGTTCCCAGGTTCCGGTGACCACCCCGGCACCAGGACCCCGGGTCACGTGGGGACCCCGGCCCCAGGTCACCGGGTCACGTGGGGACCCCGGACCCAGGTCAGCGGGTCACGTGGGGATACCGGCCCCAGGTCACCGGGTCAGGTCGGGACCCCGGACCCAGGTCGGGTCATGTCACGTCCCATGCCCGGGTCCCCGGGTTGGATTTTTACCCAGGCCCCGGGTCACAGGGTCATGTCGGCTCAACGGCCTGGGTACAACGGTCTGGTGACCACCCCGACCCCAGGTCCCCGGGTCATGACGGGACACCGGACCAGGTCCCCGAGTCCGGTCGACACCACAGCCCCAGGTCACCGGGTCAGGTCGGCACCCCGGAACCAGGTCACCGGGTCCTGTCGGGTCCCCGGCCCAGGTCCCCTGGAGAGGTCGTTACCCGGGCCCCGGGTCATCGAGTCATGTCGGGTCGCTGTCCCGGGTACTGTGTCAGGTGACCACCCCGGCCCCGGGAGACGGAGTCATACTGGGTCCCCGGCCCGGGTCCCCGGGTCAGGTGGTTACCCTGGCCCCAGGTCACCGGGTCAGGTCGGGACCCCGGACCCAGGTCCCCGGGTCGTATCGGGTCGCTGCCCCGGGTACCAGTGTCGGGTGACATCTCCTGCCCCAGGTCCCCGGGTCACGTGGGGTCCCCGGCCCGGGTCCCCGGGTTGCATCGGGACACCAGCGAAGGATCACCGGGTCCTGTCGGGTCCCCGGCCCGGGTCCCCTGGACAGGCCGTTAACCCGGCCCCGGGTCACCGGGTCATGTCGCGCACCCGGCCTGGTTCCCAGGTTCCGGTGACCACCCCGGCACCAGGACCCTGGGTCACGTGGGGACACCGGCCCCAGGTGACCGGGTCACGTGGGGACACCGGCCCCAGGTCACCGGGTCACGTGGGGACCCCTGACCCAGGTCAGCGGGTCACGTGGGGACACCGGCCCCAGGTCACCGGGTCAGGTCGGGACCCCGGACCCAGGTCGGGTCATGTCACGTCCCATGCCGGGTCCCCGGGTTGGATTTTTACCCAGGCCCCGGGTCACAGGGTCATGTCGGCTCAACGGCCTGGGTACAACGGTCTGGTGACCACCCCGACCCCAGGTCCCCGGGTCATGATGGGACACCGGACCAGGTCCCCGAGTCCGGTCGACACCACAGCCCCAGGTCACCGGGTCAGGTCGGCACCCCGGAACCAGGTCACCGGGTCCTGTCGAGTCCCCGGCCCAGGTCCCCTGGACAGGTCGTTACCCGGGCCCCGGGTCATCGGGTCATGTCGGGTCGCTGTCCCGGGTACCAGTGTCAGGTGACCACCCCGGCCCCGGGAGACGGAGTCATACTGGGTCCCCGGCCCGGGTCCCCGGGTCAGGTGGTTACCCTGGCCCCAGGTCACCGGGTCAGGTCGGGACCCCGGACCCAGGTCCCCGGGTCGTATCGGGTCGCTGCCCCGGGTACCAGTGTCGGGTGACATCCCCTGCCCCAGGTCCCCGGGTCACGTGGGGTCCCCGGCCCGGGTCCCCGGGTTGCATCGGGACACCAGCGAAGGATCAGCGGGTCCTGTCGGATCCCCGGCCCGGGTCCCCTGGACAGGTCGTTAACCCGGCCCCGGGTCACCGGGTTATGTCGCGCACCCGGCCTGGTTCCCAGGTTCCGGTGACCACCCCGGCACCAGGACCCCGGGTCACGTGGGGACACCGGCCCCAGGTGACCGGGTCACGTGGGGACACCGGCCCCAGGTCACCGGGTCACGTGGGGACCCCGGACCCAGGTCAGCGGGTCACGTGGGGACACCGGCCCCAGGTCACCGGGTCAGGTCGGGACCCCGGACCCAGGTCGGGTCATGTCACGTCCCATGCCCGGGTCCCCGGGTTGGATTTTTACCCAGGCCCCAGGTCACAGGGTCATGTCGGCTCAACGGCCTGGGTACAAGGGTCTGGTGACCACCCCGACCCCTTGTCCCCGGGTCATGCGGGACACCGGACCAGGTCCCCGAGTCCGGTCGACACCACAGCCCCAGGTCACCGGGTCAGATCGGCACCCCGGAACCAGGTCACCGGGTCATGTCGGGACCCAGCCCGGGTCCCCGGGACGGGTTTTTACCCAAGCCCCAGATCACCGGGTCCTGTCGGGTCCCCGGCCCAGGTCCCCTGGACAGGTCGTTACCCCGGCCCCGGGTCACCGGGTCATGTCGGGTCGCTGTCCCGGGTACCAGTGTCAGGTGACCACCCCGGCCCCGGGAGACGGAGTCATACTGGGTCCCCGGCCCGGGTCCCCGGTCAGATGGTTACCCTGGCCCCAGGTCACCGGGTCAGGTCGGGACCCCGGACCCAGGTCCCCGGGTCGTATCGGGTCGCTGCCCCAGGTACCAGTGTCGGGTGACATCCCCGGCCCAAGGTCCCCGGGTCACGTGGTGTCCCCAGCCCGGGTCCCCGGGTTGCATCGGGACACCAGCGAAGGATCACCGGGTCCTGTCGGGTCCCCGGCCCGGGTCCCCTGGACAGGTCGTTAACCCGGCCCCAGGTCACCGGGTCATGTCGCGCACCCGGCCTGGTTCCCAGGTTCCGGTGACCACCCCGGCACCAGGACCCCGGGTCACGTGGGGACACCGGCCCCAGGTCAGCGGGTCACGTGGGGACTTCGGACCCAGGTCAGCGGGTCACGTGGGGACACCGGCCCCAGGTCAGCGGGTCACGTGGGGACCCCGGACCCAGGTCACCTGGTCATGTCTGGTACCCGGCCTGGTTCCCAGGTTCCGATGACCACCCCGGCACCAGGACCCCGGGTCACGTGGGGACACCGGCCCCAGGTGACCGGGTCACGTGGGGACACCGGCCCCAGGTCACCGGGTCACGTGGGGACCCCGGACCCAGGTCACCTGGTCATGTCTGGTACCCGGCCTGGTTCCCAGGTTCCGATGACCACCCCGGCACCAGGACCCCGGGTCACGTGGGGACACCGGCCCCAGGTGACCGGGTCACGTGGGGACACCGGCCCCAGGTCACCGGGTCACGTGGGGACACCGGCCCCAGGTCACTTGGTCAGGTCGCGACCCCGGACCCAGGTCGGGTCATGTCACGTCCCATGCCCGGGTCCCCGGGTTGGATTTTTACCCAGGCCCCGGGTCACAGGGTCATGTCGGCTCAACGGCCTGGGTACAAGGGTCTGGTGACCACCCCGACCCCTTGTCCCCGGGTCATGCGGGACACCGGACCAGGTCCCCGAGTCCGGTCGACACCACAGCCCCAGGTCACCGGGTCAGGTCGGCACCCCGGAACCAGGTCACCGGGTCATGTCGGGACCCAGCCCGGGTCCCCGGGACGGGTTTTTACCCAAGCCCCAGATCACCGGGTCCTGTCGGGTCCCCGGCCCAGGTCCCCTGGACAGGTCGTTACCCCGGCCCCGGGTCACCGGGTCATGTCGGATCGCTGTCCCGGGTACCAGTGTCAGGTGACCACCCTGGCCCCGGGAGACGGAGTCATACCGGGTCCCCGGCCCGGGTCCCCGGGTCAGGTGGTTACCCTGGCCCCAGGTCACCGGGTCAGGTCGGGACCCCGGACCCAGGTCCCCGGGTCGTATCAGGTTGCTGCCCCGGGTACCAGTGTCGGGTGACATCCCCGGCCCCAGGTCCCCGGGTCACGTGGGGTCCCCGGCCCGGGTCCCCGGGTTGCATCGGGACAACAGCGAAGGATCACCGGGTCCTGTCGGGTCCCCGGCCCGGGTCCCCGGACAGGTCGTTAACCCGGCCCCGGTTCACGGGGTCATGTCGCGCACCCGGCCTGGTTCCCAGGTTCCGGTGACCACCCCGGCACCAGGTGACCGGGTCACGTGGGGACACCGGCCCCAGGTCAGCGGGTCACGTGGGGACACCGGCCCCAGGTCACCGGGTCACGTGGGGACCCCGGACCCAGGTCAGCGGGTCACGTGGGGACACCGGCCCCAGGTCACCGCGTCAGGTCGGCACCCCGGACCCAGGTCGGGTCATGTCACGTTCCATGCCTGGGTCCACGGGTTGGATTTTTACTCAGGCCCCGGGTTACAGGGTCATGTCGGCTCAACGGCCTGGGTACAACGGTCTGGTGACCACCCCGACCCCAGGTCCCCGGGTCATGACGGGACACCGGACCAGGTCCCTGTGTCCGGTCGACACCACACGCCCAGGTCACCGGGTCAGGTCGGCACCCCGGAACCAGGTCACCGGGTCCTGTCGGGTCCCCGGCCCAGGGCCCCTGGACAGGTCGTTACCCCGGCCCCGGGTCACCGGGTCATGTCGGGTCGCTGTCCCGGGTAGCAGTGTCAGGTGACCACCCCGGCCCCGGGAGACGGAGTCATACCGGGTCCCCGGCCCGGGTCCCCGGGTCAGGTGGTTACCCTGGCCCCAGGTCACCGGGTCAGGTCGGGACCCCGGACCCAGGTCCCCGGGTCGTATCGGGTCGCTGCCCCGGGTACCAGTGTCGGGTGACATCCCCTGCCCCAGGTCCCCGGGTCACGTGGGGTCCCCGGCCCGGGTCCCCGGCTTGCATTGGGACACCAGCGAAGGATCACCGGGTCCTGTCGGGTCCCCGGCCTGGGTCCCCTGGACAGGTCGTTAACCCGGCCCCGGGTCACCGGGACATGTCGCGCACCCGGCCTGGTTCCCAGGTTCCGGTGACCACCCCGGCACCAGGACCCCGGGTCACGTGGGGACACCGGCCCCAGGTCACCGCGTCAGGTCGGGACCACGGCACCAGGACCCCGGGTCACGTGGGGACCCCGGCCCCAGGTCAGCGGGTCACGTGGGGATCCCGGACCCAGGTCACCGGGTCATGTCTGGTACCCAGCCTGGTTCCCAGGTTCCGATGACCACCCCGGCACCAGGACCCCGGGTCACGTGGGGACACCGGCCCCAGGTGACCGGGTCACGTGGGGACACCGGCCCTAGGTCACCGGGTCACGTGGGGACCCCGGACCCAGGTCAGCGGGTTACGTGGGGACACCGGCTCCAGGTCACCGGGTCAGGTCGGGACCCCGGACCCAGGTCGGGTCATGTCACGTCCCATGCCCGGGTCCCCGGGTTGGATTTTTACCCAGGCCCCGGGTCACAGGGTCATGTCGGCTCAACGGCCTGGGTACAAGGGTCTGGTGACCACCCTGACCCCAGGTCCCCGGGTCATGACGGGACACCGGACCAGGTCCCCGAGTCCGGTCGACACCACAGCCCCAGGTCACCGGGTCAGGTCGGCACCCCGGAACCAGGTCACCGGGTCATGTCGCGCACCCGGCCTGGTTCCCAGGTTCCGGTGACCACACCGGCACCAGGACCCCGGGTCACGTGGGGACACCGGCCCCAGGTCAGAGGGTCACGTGGGGACCCCGGCACCAGGACCCCGGGTCACGTGGGGACCCCGGACCCAAGTCAGCGGGTCACGTGGGGACCCCGGACCCAGGTCACCTGGTCATGTCTGGTACCCAGCCTGGTTCCCAGGTTCCGATGACCGCCCCGGCACCAGGACCCCGGGTCACGTGGGGACACCGGCCCCAGGTCACCGGGTCACGTGGGGACACCGGCCCTAGGTCACCTGGTCACGTGGGGACCCCGGACCCAGGTCAGCGGGTTACGTGGGGACACCGGCTCCAGGTCACCGGGTCAGGTCGGGACCCCGGACCCAGGTCGGGTCATGTCACGTCCCATGCCCGGGTCCCCGGGTTGGATTTTTACCCAGGCCCCAGGTCACAGGGTCATGTCGGCTCAACGGCCTGGGTACAACGGTCTGGTGACCACCCCGACCCCAGGTCCCCGGGTCATGACGGGACACCGGACCAGGTCCCCGAGTCCGGTCGACACCACAGCCCCAGGTCACCGGGTCAGGTCGGCACCCCGGAACCAGGTCACCGGGTCCTGTCGGGTCCCCGGCCCAGGTCCCCTGGACAGGTCGTTACCCCGGCCCCGGGTCACCGGGTCATGTCGGGTCGCTGTCCCGGGTACCAGTGTCAGGTGACCACCCCGGCCCCGGGAGACGGAGTCATACCGGGTCCCCGGCCCGGGTCCCCGGGTCAGGTGGTTACCCTGGCCCCAGGTCACCGGGTCAGGTCGGGACCCCGGACCCAGGTCCCCGGGTCGTATCGGGTCGCTGCCCCGGGTACCAGTGTCGGGTGACATCCCCGGCCCCAGGTCCCCGGGTCACGTGGGGTCCCCGGCCCGGGTCCCCGGGTTGCATCGGGACACCAGCGAAGGATCACCGGGTCCTGTCCGGTCCCCGGCCCGGGTCCCTTGGACAGGTCGTTAACCCGGCCCCGGGTCACCGGGTCATGTCGCGCACCCGGCCTGGTTCCCAGGTTCCGGTGACCACCCCGGCACCAGGACCCCGGGTCACGTGGGGACCCCGGCCCCAGGTCAGCGGGTCACGTGGGGACCCCGGACCCAGGTCACCTGGTCATGTCTGGTACCCGGCCTGGTTCCCAGGTTCCGATGACCACCCCGGCACCAGGACCCCGGGTCACGTGGGGACACCGGCCCCAGGTGACCGGGTCACGTGGGGACACCGGCCCCAGGTCACCGGGTCACGTGGGGACACCGGCCCCAGGTCACTTGGTCAGGTCGGGACCCCGGACCCAGGTCGGGTCATGTCACGTCCCATGCCCGGGTCCCCGGGTTGGATTTTTACCCAGGCCCCGGGTCACAGGGTCATGTCGGCTCAACGGCCTGGGTACAACGGTCTGGTGACCACCCCGACCCCAGGTCCCCGGGTCATGACGGGACACCGGACCAGGTCCCCGAGTCCGGTCGACACCACAGCCCCAGGTCACCGGGTCAGGTCGGCACCCCGGAACCAGGTCACCGGGTCATGTCGGGACCCAGCCCGGGTCCCCGGGACGGGTTTTTACCCAAGCCCCAGATCACCGGGTCCTGTCGGGTCCCCGGCCCGGGTCCCCTGGACAGGTCGTTAACCCGGCCCCGGGTCACGGGGTCATGTCGCGCACCCGGCCTGGTTCCCAGGTTCCGGTGACCACCCCGGCACCAGGTGACCGGGTCACGTGGGGACACCGGCCCCAGGTCAGCGGGTCACGTGGAGACACCGGCCCCAGGTCACCGGGTCACGTGGGGACCCCGGACCCAGGTCAGCGGGTCACGTGGAGACACCGGACCCAGGTCACCGGGTCAGGTCGGGACCCCGGACCCAGGTCGGGTCATGTCACGTCCCATGCCTGGGTCCCCGGGTTGGATTTTTACTCAGGCCCCGGGTTACAGGGTCATGTCGGCTCAACGGCCTGGGTACAACGGTCTGGTGACCACCCCGACCCCAGGTCCCCGGGTCATGACGGGACACCGGACCAGGTCCCCGAGTCTGGTCGACACCACAGCCCCAGGTCACCGGGTCAGGTCGGCACCCCGGAACCAGGTCACCGGGTCCTGTCGGGTCCCCGGCCCAGGTCCCCTGGACAGGTCGTTACCCCGGCCCCGGGTCATCGGGTCATGTCGGGTCGCTGTCCCGGGTACCAGTGTCAGGTGACCACCCCGGCCCCGGGAGACGGAGTCATACCGGGCCCCCGGCCCGGGTCCCCGGGTCAGGTGGTTACCCTGGCCCCAGGTCACCGGGTCAGGTCGGGAACCCGGACCCAGGTCCCCGGGTCGTATCGGGTCGCTGCCCCGGGTACCAGTGTCGGGTGACATCCCCTGCCCCAGGTCCCTGGGTCACGTGGGGTCCCCGGCCCGGGTCCCCGGGTTGCATCGGGACACCAGCGAAGGATCAGCGGGTCCTGTCGGGTCCCCGGCCCGGGTCCCCTGGACAGGTCGTTAACCCGGCCCCGGGTCACCGGGTCATGTCGCGCACCCGGCCTGGTTCCCAGGTTCCGGTGACCACCCCGGCACCAGGACCCCTGGTCACGTGGGGACACCGGCCCCAGGTCACGTTGTCATGTCTGGTACCCGGCCTGGTTCCCAGGTTCCGATGACCACCCCGGCACCAGGACCCCGGGTCACGTGGGGACCCCGGCCCCAGGTCAGCGGGTCACGTGGGGACCCCGGACCCAGGTCACCTGGTCATGTCTGGTACCCAGCCTGGTTCCCAGGTTCCGATGACCACCCCGGCACCAGGACTCCGGGTCACGTGGGGACACCGGCCCCAGGTCAGAGGGTCACGTGGGGACACCGGCCCCAGGTCACCGGGTCACGTGGGGACCCCGGACCCAGGTCAGCTGGTCACGTGGGGACACTGGCCCCAGGTCACCGGGTCAAGTCGGGACCCCGGACCCAGGTCGGGTCATGTCACGTCCCATGCCCCGGTCCCTTGGTTGGATTTTTGCCCAGGCCCCGGGTCACAGGGTCATGTCGGGTCAACGGCCTGGGTACAACTGTCTGGTGACCACCCCGACCCCAGGTCCCCGGGTCATGCGGGACACCGGACCAGGTCCCCGAGTCCGGTCGACACCACAGGCCCAGGTCACCGGGTCAGGTGGGCATCCCGGAACCAGGTCCCCGGGTCGTATCGGGTCGCTGCCCCGGGTACCAGTGTCGGGTGACATCCCCTGCCCCAGGTCCCCGGGTCACGTGGGGTCCCCGGCCCGGGTCCCCGGGTTGCATCGGGACACCAGCGAAGGATCACCGGGTCCTGTCGGGTCCCCGGCCCGGGTCCCCTGGACAGGTCGTTAACCCGGCCCCGGGTCACCGGGTCATGTCGCGCACCCGGCCTGGTTCTCAGGTTCCGGTGACCACCCCGGCACCAGGACCCTGGGTCACGTGGGGACCCCGGCCCCAGGTCAGCGGGTCACGTGGGTACCCCGGACCCAGGTCACCTGGTCATGTCTGGTACCTGGCCTGGTTCCCAGGTTCCGGTGACCACCCCGGCACCAGGACCCCGGGTCACGTGGGGACACCGGCCCCAGGTGACCGGGTCACGTGGGGACACCGGCCCCAGGTCACCGGGTCACGTGGGGACCCCGGACCCAGGTCAGCGGGTCACGTGGGGACACCGGCCCCAGGTCACCGGGTCAGGTCGGGACCCCGGACCCAGGTCGGGTCATGTCACGTCCCATGCCTGGGTCCCCGGGTTGGATTTTTACCCAGGCCCCGGGTCACAGGGTCATGTCGGCTCAACGGCCTGGGTACAACGGTCTGGTGACCACCCCGACCCCAGGTCCCCGGGTCATGACGGGAAACCGGACCAGGTCCCCGAGTCCGGTCGACACAACAGCCCCAGGTCACCGGGTCATGTCGGGACCCAGCCGGGGTCCCCGGGACGGGTTTTTACCCAAGCCCCAGATCAAGAGGTCCTGTCGGGTCCCCAGCCCAGGTCCCCTGGACAGGTCGTTACCCCGGCCCCGGGTCACCGGTTCATGTCGGGTCACTGTCCCGGGTAGCAGTGTCAGGTGACCACCCCGGCCCCGGGAGACGGAGTCATACCGGGTCCCCGGCCCGGGTCCCCGGGTCAGGTGGTTACCCTGGCCCAAGGTCACCGGGTCAGGTCGGGACGCCGGACCCAGGTCCCTGGGTCGTATCGGGTCGCTGCCCCGGGTACCAGTGTCGGGTGACATCCCCGGCCCCAGGTCCCCGGGTCACGTGGGGTCCCCGGCCCAGGTCCCCGGGTTGCATCGGGACACCAGCGAAGGATCACCGGGTCCTGTCAGGTCCCCGGCCCGGGTCCCCTGGACAGGTCGTTAACCCGGCCCCGGGTCACCGGGTCATGTCGCGCACCCGGCCTGGTTCCCAGGTTCCGGTGACCACCCCGGCACCAGGACCCAGGGTCACGTGGGGACACCGGCCCCAGGTCAGCGGGTCAGGTCGGGACCCCGGCCCCAGGTCCCCGGGTCATGTCGGGTACCCGGCCTGGTTCCCAGGTTCCGATGACCACCCCGGCACCAGGACCCCGGGTCACGTGGGGACTCCGGCCCCAGGTGACCGGGTCACGTGGGGACACCGGCCCCAGGTCACCGGGTCACGTGGGGACCCCGGACCCAGGTCAGCGGGTCACTTGGGGACACCGGCCACAGGTCACCGGGTCAGGTCGGCACCCCGGACCCAGGTCGGGTCATGTCACGTCCCATGCCCGGGTCCCCGGGTTGGATTTTTACCCAGGCCCTGGGTCACAGGGTCATATCGGGTCAACGGCCTGGGTACAACGGTCTGGTGACCACCCCGACCCCAGGTCCACGGGTCATGACGGGACACTGGACCAGGTCCCCGAGTCCGGTCGACACCACAGCCCCAGGTCACCGGGTCAGGTCGGGACCTCAGACCCAGGTCCCCGGGTCGTATCGGGTCTCGTCCCCGGGTACCCGTGTCGGGTGACATCCCCGGCCCCAGGTCCCCGGGTCACGTGGGGTCCCCGGCCCGGGACCCCGGGTTGCATCGGGACACCAGCGAAGGATCACCGGGTCCTGTCGGGTCCCCGGCCCGGGTCCCATGGACAGGTCGTTAACCCGGCCCCGGGTCACCGGGTCATGTCGCGCACCCGGCCTGGTTCCCAGGTTCCGGTGACCACCCAGGCACCAGGACCCCGGGTCATGTGGGGACCCCGGCCCAAGGTTAGCGGGTCACGTGGGGACACCGGCCCCAGGTCAGCGGGTCAGGTCGGGACCCCGGCCCCAGGTCCCCGGGTCATGTCGGGTACCCGGCCTGGTTCCCAGGTTCCGATGACCACCCCGGCACCAGGACCCCGGGTCACGTGGGGACCCCGGCCCCAGGTGACCGGGTCACGTGGGGACACCGGCCCCAGGTCACCGGGTCACGTGGGGACCCCGGACCCAGGTCAGCGGGTCACGTGGGGACACCGGACCCAGGTCACCGGGTCAGGTCGGGACCCCAGACCCAGGTCGGGTCATGTCACGTCCCATGCCCGGGTCCCCGGGTTGGATTTTTACCCAGGCCCCGGGTCACAGGGTCATGTCGGCTCAACGGCCTGGGTACAACAGTCTGGTGACCACCCCGACCCCAGGTCCCCGGGTCATGCGGGACACCGGACCAGGTCCCTGAGTCCGGTCGACACCACAGCCCCAGGTCACCGGGTCAGGTCGGCACCCCGGAACCAGGTCACCGGGTCCTGTCGGGTCCCTGGCCCAGGTCCCCTGGACAGGTCGTTACCCCGGCCCCGGGTCACCGGTTCATGTCGGGTCACTGTCCCGGGTAGCAGTGTCAGGTGACCACCCCGGCCCCGGGAGACGGAGTCATACCGGGTCCCCGGCCCGGGTCCCCGGGTCAGGTGGTTACCCTGGCCCCAGGTCACCGGGTCAGGTCGGGACCCCGGACCCAGGTCCCCGGGTCGTATCGGGTCGCTGCCCCGGGTACCAGTGTCGGGTGACATCCCCGGCCCCAGGTCCCCGGGTCACGTGGGGTCCCCGGCCCGGGTCCCCGGGTTACATCGGGACACCAGCGAAGGATCAGCGGGTCCTGTCGGGTCCCCGGCCCGGGTCCCCTGGACAGGTCATTAACCCGGCCCCGGGTCACCGGGTCATGTCGCGCACCCGGCCTGGTTCTCAGGTTCCGGTGACCACCCCGGCACCAGGACCCCGGGTCACGTGGGGACACCGGCCCCAGGTCACCTGGTCATGTCTGGTACCCAGCCTGGTTCCCAGGTTCCGATGACCGCCCCGGCACCAGGAGCCCGGGTCACGTGGGGACACCGGCCCCAGGTGACCGGGTCACGTGGGGACACCGGCCCCAGGTCACCGGGTCACGTGGGGACCCCGGACCCAGGTCAGCGGGTCACGTGGGGACACCGGCCCCAGGTCACCGGGTCAGGTCGGGACCCCGGACCCAGTTCGGGTCATGTCACGTCCCATGCCCGGGTCCCCGGGTTGGATTTTTACCCAGGCCCCGGGTCACAGGGTCATGTCGGGTCAACGGCCTGGGTACAACGGTCTGGTGACCACCCCGACCCCAGGTCCCCGGGTCACGACGGGACACCGGACCAGGTCCCCGAGTCCGGTCGACACCACAGCCCCAGGTCACCGGGTCAGGTCGGCACCCAGGAACCAGGTCACCGGGTCATGTCGGGACCCAGCCCGGGTCCCCGGGACGCGTTTTTACCCAAGCCCCAGATCACCGGGTCCTGTCGGGTCCCCGGCCCAGGTCCCCTGGACAGGTCGTTACCCCGGCCCCGGGTCACCGGGTCATGTCGGGTCGCTGTCCCGGGTACCAGTGTCAGGTGACCACCCCGGCCCCGGGAGACGGAGTCATACCGGGTCCCCGGCCCGGGTCCCCGGGTCAGGTGGTTACCCTGGCCCCAGGTCACCGGGTCAGGTCGGGACCCCGGACCCAGGTCCCCGGGTCGTATCGGGTCGCTGCCCCGGGTACCAGTGTCGGGTGACATCCCCTGCCCCAGGACCCCGGGTCACGTGGGGTCCCCGGCCCGGGTCCCCGGGATGCATCGGGACACCAGCGAAGGATCAGCGGGTCCTGTCGGGTCCCCGGCCCGGGTCCCCTGGACAGGTCGTTAACCCGGCCCCGGGTCACCGGGTCATGTCGTGCACCCGGCCTGGTTCCCAGGTTCCGGTGACCACCCCGGCACCAGGACCCCGGGTCACGTGGGGACACCGGCCCCAGGTCAGCGGGTCACGTGGGGACACCAGCCCCAGGTAACCGGGTCAGGTCGGGACCCCGGCCCCAGGTCCCCGGGTCATGTCGGGTCGCTGTCCCGGGTACCAGTGTCAGGTGACCACCCCGGCCCCGGGAGACGGAGTCATACCGGGTCCCCGGCCCGGGTCCCCGGGTCAGGTGGTTACCCTGGCCCCAGGTCACCGGGTCAGGTCGGGACCCCGGACCCAGGTCCCCGGGTCGTATCGGGTCGCTGCCCCGGGTACCAGTGTCGGGTGACATCCCCGGCCCCAGGTCCCCGGGTCACGTGGGGTCCCCGGCCCGGGTCCCCGGGTTGCATCGGGACACCAGCGAAGGATCACCGGGTCCTGTCGGGTCCCCGGCCCGGGTCCCCTGGACAGGTCGTTAACCCGGCCCCGGGTCACCGGGTCATGTCGCGCACCCGTACTGGTTCCCAGGTTCCGATGACCACCCCGGCACCAGGACCCCGGGTCACGTGGGGACCCCGGCCCCAGGTCAGCGGGTCACGTGGGGACCCCGGACCCAGGTCACCTGGTCATGTCTGGTACCCAGCCTGGTTCCCAGGTTCTGATGACCACCCCGGCACCAGGAGCCCGGGTCACGTGGGGACACCGGCCCCAGGTCACCGGGTCACGTGGGGACACCCGACCCAGGTCAGCGGGTCACGTGGGGACACCGGCCCAAGGTCACCGGGTCAGGTCGGCACCCCGGACCCAGGTCGGGTCATGTCACGTCCCATGCCCGGGTCCCCGGGTTGGATTTTTACCCAGGCCCCGGGTCACAGGGTCATGTCTGGTCAACGGCCTGGGTACAAGGGTCTGGTGACCACCCCGACCCCAGGTCCCCGGGTCATGCGGGACACCGGACCAGGTCCCCGAGTCCGGTCGACACCACAGCCCCAGGTCACCGGGTCAGGTCGGCACCCCGGAACCAGGTCCCCGGGTCGTATCGGGTCGCTGCCCCGGGTACCAGTGTCGGGTCACATCCCCTGCCCCAGGTCCCCGGGTCACGTGGGGTCCCTGGCCCGGGTCCCCGGGTTGCATCGGGACACCAGCGAAGGATCACCGGGTCCTGTCGGGTCCCCGGCCCGGGTCCCCTGGACAGGTCGTTAACCCGGCCCCGGGTCACCGGGTCATGTCGCGCACCCGGCCTGGTTCCCAGGTTCCGGTGACCACCCCGGCACCAGGACCCCGGGTCAGGTGGGGACCCCGGCCCCAGGTCACCTGGTCATGTCTGGTACCCAGCCTGGTTCCCAGGTTCCGATGACCACCCCGGCACCAGGACCCTGGGTCACGTGGGGACCCCGGCCCCAGGTGATCGGGTCACGTGGGGACACCGGCCCCAGGTCACCGGGTCACGTGGGGACCCCGGACCCAGGTCAGCGGGTCACGTGGGGACACTGGCTCCAGGTCACCGGGTCAGGTCGGGACCCCGGACCCAGGTCGGGTCATGTCACGTCCCATGCCCGGGTCCCCGGGTTGGATTTTTACCCAGGCCCCGGGTCACAGGGTCATGTCGGGTCAACGGCCTGGGTACAACGGTCTGGTGACCACCCCGACCCCAGGTCCCCGGGTCATGACGGGACACCGGACCAGGTCCCCGAGTCCGGTCGACACCACAGCCCCAGGTCACCGGGTCAGGTCGGCACCCCGGAACCAGGTCACCGGGTCATGTCGGGACCCAGCCCGGGTCCCCGGGACGGGTTTTTACCCAAGCCCCAGATCACCGGGTCCTGTCGGGTCCCCGGCCCAGGTCCCCTGGACAGGTCGTTACCCCGGCCCCGGGTCACCGGGTCATGTCGGGTCGCTGTCCCGGGTACCAGTGTCAGGTGACCACCCCGGCCCCGGGAGACGGAGTCATACCGGGTCCCCGGCCCGGGTCCCCGGGTCAGGTGGTTACCCTGGCCCCAGGTCACCGGGTCAGGTCGGGACCCCGGACCCAGGTCCCCGGGTCGTATCGGGTCGTTGCCCCGGGTACCAGTGTCGGGTGACATCCCCGGCCCCAGGTCCCCGGGTCACGTGGGGTCCCCGGCCCGGGTCCCCGTTTTGCATCGGGACACCAGCGAGGATCACCGGGTCCTGTCGGGTCCCCGGCCCTGGTCCCCTGGACAGGTCGTTAACCCGGCCCCGGGTCACCGGGTCATGTCGCGCACCCGGCCTGGTTCCCAGGTTCCGGTGACCACCCCGGCACCAGGACCCCGGGTCACGTGGGGACCCCGGCCCCAGGTCAGCGGGTCACGTGGGGACCCCGGACCCAGGTCACCTGGTCATGTCTGGTACCCAGCCTGGTTCCCAGGTTCTGATGACCACCCCGGCACCAGGAGCCCGGGTCACGTGGGGACCCCGGCCCCAGGTGACCGGGTCACGTGGGGACACCGGCCCCAGGCCAGCGGGTCACGTGGGGACACCGGCCCCAGGTCACCGGGTCAGGTCGGCACCCCGGCCCCAGGTCAGAGGGTCACGTGGGGACACCGGCCCCAGGTCACCGCGTCAGGTCGGGACCCCGAACCCAGGTCCACGAGTCCGTCGACACCACAGCCCCGGGTCACCGGGTCGTGTCGGGTACCTGGCCTGGTTCCCAGGTTCCGATGACCACCCCGGCACCAGGACCCTGGGTCACGTGGGGACCCCGGCACCAGGACCCCGGGTCACGTGGGGACACCGGCCCCAGGTCAGCGGGTCACGTGGGGACACCGGCCCCAGGTCACCGGGTCAGGTCGGGACCCCGGACCCAGGTCGGGTCATGTCACGTCCCATGCCCGGGTCCCCGGGTTGGATTTTTACCCAGGCCCCGGGTCACAGGGTCATGTCGGCTCAACGGCCTGGGTACAACGGTCTGGTGACCACCCCGACCCCAGGTCCCCGGGTCACGACGGGACACCGGACCAGGTCCCCGAGTCCGGTCGACACCACAGCCCAAGGTCACCGGGTCAGGTCGGCACCCCGGAACCAGGTCACCGGGTCATGTCGGGACCCAGCCCGGGTCCCCGGGACGCGTTTTTACCCAAGCCCCAGATCACCGGGTCCTGTCGGGTCCCCGGCCCAGGTCCCCTGGACAGGTCGTTACCCCGGCCCCGGGTCACCGGGTCATGTCGGGTCGCTGTCCCGGGTACCAGTGTCAGGTGACCACCCCGGCCCCGGGAGATGGAGTCATACCGGGTCCCCGGCCCGGGTCCCCGGGTCAGGTGGTTACCCTGGCCCCAGGTCACCGGGTCAGGTCGGGACCCCGGACCCAGGTCCCCGGGTCGTATCGGGTCGCTGCCCCGGGTACCAGTGTCGGGTGACATCCCCGGCCCCAGGTCCCCGGGTCACGTGGGGTCCCCTTCCCGGGTCCCCGGGTTGCATCGGGACACCAGTGAAGGATCAGCGGGTCCTGTCGGGTCCCCGGCCCGGGTCCCCTGGACAGGTCGTTAACCCGGCCCCGGGTCACCGGGTCATGTCGCGCACCCGGCCTGGTTCCCAGGTTCCAGTGACCACCCAGGCACCAGGACCCCGGGTCACGTGGGGACACCGGCCCCAGGTCAGCGGGTCACGTGGGGACACCAGCCCCAGGTAACCGGGTCAGGTCGGGACCCCGGCCCCAGGTCACCGGGTCATGTCGGGTCGCTGTCCCGGGTAGCAGTGTCAGGTGACCACCCCGGCCCCGGGAGACGGAGTCATACTGGGTCCCCGGCCCGGGTCCCCGGGTCAGGTGGTTACCCTGGCCCCAGGTCACCGGGTCAGGTCGGGACCCCGGACCCAGGTCCCCGGGTCGTATCGGGTCGCTGCCCCGGGTACCAGTGTCGGGTGACATCCCCGGCCCCAGGTCCCCGGGTCACGTGGGGTCCCCGGCCCGGGTCCCCGGGTTGCATCGGGACACCAGCGAAGGATCAGCGGGTCCTGTCGGGTCCCCGGCCCGGGTCCCCTGGACAGGTCGTTAACCCGGCCCCGGGTCACCGGGTCATGTCGCGCACCCGGCCTGGTTCCCAGGTTCCGATGACCACCCCGGCACCAGGACCCCGGGTCACGTGGGGACCCCGGCCCCAGGTCAGCGGGTCACGTGGGGACCCCGGACCCAGGTCACCTGGTCATGTCTGGTACCCAGCCTGGTTCCCAGGTTCTGATGACCACCCCGGCACCAGGAGCCCGGGTCACGTGGGGACACCGGCCCCAGGTGACCGGGTCACGTGGGGACACCGGAACCAGGTCAGCGGGTCACGTGGGGACACCGGCCCCAGGTCACCGGGTCAGGTCGGCACCCCGGAACCAGGTCACCGGGTCCTGTCGGGTCCCCGGCCCAGGTCCCCTGGACAGGTCGTTACCCCGGCCCCGGGTCACCGGGTCATGTCGGGTCGCTGTTACGGGTACCAGTGTCAGGTGACCACCCCGGCCCCGGGAGACGGAGTCATACTGGGTCCCCGGCCCGGGTCCCCGGGTCAGGTGGTTACCCTGGCCCCAGGTCACCGGGTCAGGTCGGGACCCCGGACCCAGGTCCCCGGGTCGTATCGGGTCGCTGCCCAAGGTACCAGTGTCGGGTGACATCCCCGGCCCAAAGTCCCCGGGTCACGTGGGGTCCCCAGCCAGGGTCCCCGGGTTGCATCGGGACACCAGCGAAGGATCACCGGGTCCTGTCGGGTCCCCGGCCCGGGTCCCCTGGACAGGTCGTTAACCCGGCCCCAGGTCACCGGGTCATGTCGCGCACCCGCCTGGTTCCCAGGTTCCGGTGACCACCCCGGCACCAGGACCCCGGGTCACGTGGGGACACCGGCCCCAGGTCAGCGGGTCACGTGGGGACCCCGGCCCCAGGACCCCGGGTCACGTGGGGACACCGGCCCCAGGTCAGCGGGTCACGTGGGGACCCCGGACCCAGGTCACCTGGTCATGTCTGGTACCCGGCCTGGTTCCCAGGTTCCGATGACCACCCCGGCACCAGGACCCCGGGTCACGTGGGGACACCGACCCCAGGTGACTGGGTCACGTGGGGACACCGGCCCCAGGTCACCGGGTCACATTGGGACCCCGGACCCAGGTCAGCGGGTCACGTGGGGACACCGGCCCCAGGTCACCGGGTCAGGTCGGGACCCCGGACCCAGGTCGGGTCATGTCACGTCCCATGCCCGGGTCCCCGGGTTGGATTTTTACCCAGGCCCCGGGTCACAGGGTCATGTCGGCTCAACGACCTGGGTACAACGGTCTGGTGACCACCCCGACCCCAGGTCCCCGGGTCATGCGGGACCCCGAACCCAGGTCCACGAGTCCGTCGACACCACAGCCCCGGGTCACCGGGTCATGTCGGGTCGCTGTTACGGGTACCAGTGTCAGGTGACCACCCCGGCCCCGGGAGACGGAGTCATACTGGGTCCCCGGCCCGGGTCCCCGGGTCAGGTGGTTACCCTGGCCCCAGGTCACCGGGTCAGGTCGGGACCCCGGACCCAGGTCCCCGGGTCGTATCGGGTCGCTGCCCCGGGTACCAGTGTCGGGTGACATCCCCGGCCCCAGGTCCCCGGGTCACGTGGGGTCCCCGGCCCGGGTCCCCGGGTTGCATCGGGACACCAGCGAAAGATCACCGGGTCCTGTCGGGTCCCCGGCCCGGGTCCCCTGGACAGGTCGTTAACCCGGCCCCGGGTCACCGGGTCATGTCGCGCACCCGGCCTGGTTCCCAGGTTCCGGTGACCACCCCGGCACCAGGACCCCGGGTCACGTGGGGACCCCGGCCCCAGGTCAGCGGGTCACGTGGGTACCCCGGACCCAGGTCACCTGGTCATGTCTGGTACCCGGCCTGGTTCCCAGGTTCCGGTGACCACCCCGGCACCAGGACCCCGGGTCACGTGGGGACACCGGCCCCAGGTGACCGGGTCACGTGGGGACACCGACCCCAGGTCACCGGGTCACGTGGGGACCCCGGACCCAGGTCAGCGGGTCACGTGGGGACACCGGCCCCAGGTCACCGGGTCAGGTCGGGACCCCGGACCCAGGTCGGGTCATGTCACGTCCCATGCCCGGGTCCCCGGGTTGGATTTTTACCCAGGCCCCGGGTCACAGGGTCATGTCGGCTCAACGGCCTGGGTACAACGGTCTGGTGACCACCCCGACCCCAGGTCCCCGGGTCATGCGGAACCCCGAACCCAGGTCCACGAGTCCGTCGACACCACAGCCCCGGGTCACCGGGTCGTGTCGGGTACCTGGCCTGGTTCCCAGGTTCCGATGACCACCCCGGCACCAGGACCCCGGGTCACGTGGGGACCCCGGACCCAGGTCAGCGGGTCACGTGGAGACACCGGACCCAGGTCACCGGGTCAGGTCGGGACCCCGGACCCAGGTCGGGTCATGTCACGTCCCATGCCTGGGTCCCCGGGTTGGATTTTTACCCAGGCCCCGGGTCACAGGGTCATGTCGGCTCAACGGCCTGGGTACAACGGTCTGGTGACCACCCCGACCCCAGGTCCCCGGGTCATGACGGGACACCGGACCAGGTCCCCGAGTCCGGTCGACACCACAGCCCCAGGTCACCGGGTCATGTCGGGACCCAGCCGGGGTCCCCGGGACGGGTTTTTACCCAAGCCCCAGATCACCAGGTCCTGTCGGGTCCCCGGCCCAGGTCCCCTGGACAGGTCGTTACCCCGGCCCCGGGTCACCGGGTCATGTCGGGTCGCTGTCCCGGGTACCAGTGTCAGGTGACCACCCCGGCCCCGGGAGACGGAGTCATACCGGGTCCCCGGCCCGGGTCCCCGGGTCAGGTGGTTACCCTGGCCCCAGGTCACCGGGTCAGGTCGGGACCCCGGACCCAGGTCCCCGGGTCGTATCGGGTCGCTGCCCCGGGTACCAGTGTCGGGTGACATCCCCTGCCCCAGGTCCCCGGGTCACGTGGGGTCCCCGGCCCAGGTCCCCGGGTTGCATCGGGACACCAGCGAAGGATCAGCGGGTCCTGTCGGGTCCCCGGTCCGGGTCCCCTGGACAGGCCGTTAACCCGGCCCCGGGTCACCGGGTCATGTCGCGCACCCGGCCTGGTTCCCAGGTTCCGGTGACCACCCCGGCACCAGGACCCCGGGTCACGTGGGGACCCCGGCCCCAGGTCAGCGGGTCACGTGGGGACCCCGGACCCAGGTCACCTGGTCATGTCTGGTACCCGGCCTGGTTCCCAGGTTCCGGTGACCACCCCGGCACCAGGACCCCGGGTCACGTGGGGACCCCGGCCCCAGGTGACCGGGTCACGTGGGGACACCGGCCCCAGGTCACCGGGTCACGTGGGGACCCCGGACCCAGGTCAGCGGGTCACGTGGGGACACCGGCCCCAGGTCACCGGGTCAGTTCGGCACCCCGGACCCAGGTCGGGTCATGTCACGTCCCATGCCCGGGTCCCCGGGTTGGATTTTTACCCAGGCCCCGGGTCACAGGGTCATGTCGGCTCAACGGCCTGGGTACAACGGTCTGGTGACCACCCCGACCCCAGGTCCCCGGGTCATGCGGGACACCGGACCAGGTCCCTGAGTCCGGTCGACACCACAGCCCCAGGTCACCGGGTCAGGTCGGCACCCCGGAACCAGGTCACCGGGTCCTGTCGGGTCCCTGGCCCATGTCCCCTGGACAGGTCGTTACCCCGGCCCCGGGTCACCGGGTCATGTCGGGTCACTGTCCCGGGTAGCAGTGTCAGGTGACCACCCCGGCCCCGGGAGACGGAGTCATACCGGGTCCCCGGCCCGGGTCCCCGGGTCAGGTGGTTACCCTGGCCCCAGGTCACCGGGTCAGGTCGGGACCCCGGACCCAGGTCCCCGGGTCGTATCGGGTCGCTGCCCCGGGTACCAGTGTCGGGTGACATCCCCGGCCCCAGGTCCCCGGGTCACGTGGGGTCTCCGGCCCAGGTCCCCGGGTTGCATCGGGACACCAGCGAAGGATCACCGGGTCCTGTCGGGTCCCCGGCCCGGGTCCCCTGGACAGGTCGTTAACCCGGCCCCGGGTCACCGGGTCATGTCGCGCACCCGGCCTGGTTCCCAGGTTCCGGTGACCACCCCGGCACCAGGACCCCGGGTCACGTGGGGATACCGGCCCCAGGTCACCTGGTCATGTCTGCTACCCAGCCTGGTTCCCAGGTTCCGATGACCACCCCGGCACCAGGACCCTGGTTCATGTGGGGACACCGGCCCCAGGTGACCGGGTCACGTGGGGACACCGGCCCCAGGTCACCGGGTCACGTGGGGACCCCGGACCCAGGTCAGCGGGTCACGTGGGGACACCGGCCCCAGGTCACCGGGTCAGGTCGGGTCAACGGCCTGGGTACAACGGTCTGGTGACCACCCCGACCCCAGGTCCACGGGTCATGACGGGACACTGGACCAGGTCCCCGAGTCCGGTCGACACCACAGCCCCAGGTCACCGGGTCAGGTCGGGACCTCGGACCCAGGTCCCCGGGTCGTATCGGGTCTCGTCCCCGGGTACCCGTGTCGGGTGACATCCCCGGCCCCAGGTCCCCGGGTCACGTGGGGTCCCCGGCCCGGGTCCCCGGGTTGCATCGGGACACCAGCGAAGGATCACCGGGTCCTGTCAGGTCCCCGGCCCGGGTCCCCTGGACAGGTCGTTAACCCGGCCCCGGGTCACCGGGTCATGTCGCGCACCCGGCCTGGTTCCCAGGTTCCGGTGACCACCCAGGCACCAGGACCCCGGGTCACGTGGGGACACCGGCCCCAGGTCAGCGGGTCACGTGGGGACACCGGCCCCAGGTCACCGGGTCAGGTCGGGACCCCGGACCCAGGTCGGGTCATGTCACGTCCCATGCCCGGGTCCCCGGGTTGGATTTTTACCCAGGCCCCGGGTCACAGGGTCATGTCGGCTCAACGGCCTGGGTACAACGGTCTGGTGACCACCCCGACCCCAGGTCCCCGGGTCACGACGGGACACCGGACCAGGTCCCCGAGTCCGGTCGACACCACAGCCCAAGGTCACCGGGTCAGGTCGGCACCCCGGAACCAGGTCACCGGGTCATGTCGGGACCCAGCCCGGGTCCCCGGGACGCGTTTTTACCCAAGCCCCAGATCACCGGGTCCTGTCGGGTCCCCGGCCCAGGTCCCCTGGACAGGTCGTTACCCCGGCCCCGCGTCACCGGGTCATGTCGGGTCGCTGTCCCGGGTACCAGTGTCAGGTGACCACCCCGGCCCCGGGAGATGGAGTCATACCGGGTCCCCGGCCCGGGTCCCCGGGTCAGGTGGTTACCCTGGCCCCAGGTCACCGGGTCAGGTCGGGACCCCGGACCCAGGTCCCCGGGTCGTATCGGGTCGCTGCCCCGGGTACCAGTGTCGGGTGACATCCCCGGCCCCAGGTCCCCGGGTCACGTGGGGTCCCCTTCCCGGGTCCCCGGGATGCATCGGGACACCAGCGAAGGATCACCGGGTCCTGTCGGGTCCCCGGCCCGGGTCCCCTGGACAGGTCGTTAACCCGGCCCCGGGTCACCGGGTCATGTCGCGCACCCGGCCTGGTTCCCAGGTTCCAGTGACCACCCTGGCACCAGGACCCCGGGTCACGTGGGGACACCGGCCCCAGGTCAGCGGGTCACGTGGGGACACCAGCCCCAGGTAACCGGGTCAGGTCGGGACCCCGGCCCCAGGTCCCCGGGTCATGTCGGGTCGCTGTCCCGGGTAGCAGTGTCAGGTGACCACCCCGGCCCCGGGAGACGGAGTCATACTGGGTCCCCGGCCCGGGTCCCCGGGTCAGGTGGTTACCCTGGCCCCAGGTCACCGGGTCAGGTCGGGACCCCGGACCCAGGTCCCCGGGTCGTATCGGGTCGCTGCCCCGGGTACCAGTGTCGGGTGACATCCCCGGCCCCAGGTCCCCGGGTCACGTGGGGTCCCCGGCCCGGGTCCCCGGGTTGCATCGGGACACCAGCGAAGGATCACCGGGTCCTGTCGGGTCCCCGGCCCGGGTCCCCTGGACAGGTCGTTAACCCGGCCCCGGGTCACCGGGTCATGTCGCGCACCCGGCCTGGTTCCCAGGTTCCGATGACCACCCCGGCACCAGGACCCCGGGTCACGTGGGGACCCCGGCCCCAGGTCAGCGGGTCACGTGGGGACCCCGGACCCAGGTCACCTGGTCATGTCTGGTACCCAGCCTGGTTCCCAGGTTCTGATGACCACCCCGGCACCAGGAGCCCGGGTCACGTGGGGACACCGGCCCCAGGTGACCGGGTCACGTGGGGACACCGGAACCAGGTCAGCGGGTCACGTGGGGACACCGGCCCCAGGTCACCGGGTCAGGTCGGCACCCCGGAACCAGGTCACCGGGTCCTGTCGGGTCCCCGGCCCAGGTCCCCTGGACAGGTCGTTACCCCGGCCCCGGGTCACCGGGTCATGTCGGGTCGCTGTTACGGGTACCAGTGTCAGGTGACCACCCCGGCCCCGGGAGACGGAGTCATACTGGGTCCCCGGCCCGGGTCCCCGGGTCAGGTGGTTACCCTGGCCCCAGGTCACCGGGTCAGGTCGGGACCCCGGACCCAGGTCCCCGGGTCGTATCGGGTCGCTGCCCCGGGTACCAGTGTCGGGTGACATCCCCGGCCCAAGGTCCCCGGGTCACGTGGGGTCCCCAGCCAGGGTCCCCGGGTTGCATCGGGACACCAGCGAAGGATCACCGGGTCCTGTCGGGTCCCCGGCCCGGGTCCCCTGGACAGGTCGTTAACCCGGCCCCAGGTCACCGGGTCATGTCGCGCACCCGCCTGGTTCCCAGGTTCCGGTGACCACCCCGGCACCAGGACCCCGGGTCACGTGGGGACCCCGGCCCCAGGTCAGCGGGTCACGTGGGGACCCCGGCCCCAGGTCAGCAGGTCACGTGGGGACACCGGCCCCAGGTCAGCGGGTCACGTGGGGACCCCGGACCCAGGTCACCTGGTCATGTCTGGTACCCGGCCTGGTTCCCAGGTTCCGATGACCACCCCGGCACCAGGACCCCGGGTCACGTGGGGACACCGGCCCCAGGTGACTGGGTCACGTGGGGACACCGGCCCCAGGTCACCGGGTCACATTGGGACCCCGGACCCAGGTCAGCGGGTCACGTGGGGACACCGGCCCCAGGTCACCGGGTCAGGTCGGGACCCCGGACCCAGGTCGGGTCATGTCACGTCCCATGCCCGGGTCCCCGGGTTGGATTTTTACCCAGGCCCCGGGTCACAGGGTCATGTCGGCTCAACGACCTGGGTACAACGGTCTGGTGACCACCCCGACCCCAGGTCCCCGGGTCATGCGGGACCCCGAACCCAGGTCCACGAGTCCGTCGACACCACAGCCCCGGGTCACCGGGTCATGTCGGGTCGCTGTCCCGGGTACCAGTGTCAGGTGACCACCCCGGCCCCGGGAGACGGAGTCATACTGGGTCCCCGGCCCGGGTCCCCGGGTCAGGTGGTTACCCTGGCCCCAGGTCACCGGGTCAGGTCGGGACCCCGGACCCAGGTCCCCGGGTCGTATCGGGTCGCTGCCCCGGGTACCAGTGTCGGGTGACATCCCCGGCCCCAGGTCCCCGGGTCACGTGGGGTCCCCGGCCCGGGTCCCCGGGTTGCATCGGGACACCAGCGAAAGATCACCGGGTCCTGTCGGGTCCCCGGCCCGGGTCCCCTGGACAGGTCGTTAACCCGGCCCCGGGTCACCGGGTCATGTCGCGCACCCGGCCTGGTTCCCAGGTTCCGGTGACCACCCCGGCACCAGGACCCCGGGTCACGTGGGGACCCCGGCCCCAGGTCAGCGGGTCACGTGGGTACCCCGGACCCAGGTCACCTGGTCATGTCTGGTACCCGGCCTGGTTCCCAGGTTCCGGTGACCACCCCGGCACCAGGACCCCGGGTCACGTGGGGACACCGGCCCCAGGTGACCGGGTCACGTGGGGACACCGACCCCAGGTCACCGGGTCACGTGGGGACCCCGGACCCAGGTCAGCGGGTCACGTGGGGACACCGGCCCCAGGTCACCGGGTCAGGTCGGGACCCCGGACCCAGGTCGGGTCATGTCACGTCCCATGCCCGGGTCCCCGGGTTGGATTTTTACCCAGGCCCCGGGTCACAGGGTCATGTCGGCTCAACGGCCTGGGTACAACGGTCTGGTGACCACCCCGACCCCAGGTCCCCGGGTCATGCGGAACCCCGAACCCAGGTCCACGAGTCCGTCGACACCACAGCCCCGGGTCACCGGGTCGTGTCGGGTACCTGGCCTGGTTCCCAGGTTCCGATGACCACCCCGGCACCAGGACCCCGGGTCACGTGGGGACCCCGGACCCAGGTCAGCGGGTCATGTCTGGTACCCAGCCTGGTTCCCAGGTTCCGATGACCACCCCGGCACCAGGACCCCGGGTCACGTGGGGACACCGGCCCCAGGTCACCGGGTCACGTGGAGACACCGGACCCAGGTCACCGGGTCAGGTCGGGACCCCGGACCCAGGTCGGGTCATGTCACGTCCCATGCCTGGGTCCCCGGGTTGGATTTTTACCCAGGCCCCGGGTCACAGGGTCATGTCGGCTCAACGGCCTGGGTACAACGGTCTGGTGACCACCCCGACCCCAGGTCCCCGGGTCATGACGGGACACCGGACCAGGTCCCCGAGTCCGGTCGACACCACAGCCCCAGGTCACCGGGTCATGTCGGGACCCAGCCGGGGTCCCCGGGACGGGTTTTTACCCAAGCCCCAGATCACCAGGTCCTGTCGGGTCCCCGGCCCAGGTCCCCTGGACAGGTCGTTACCCTGGCCCCGGGTCACCGGGTCATGTTGGGTCGCTGTCCCGGGTACCAGTGTCAGGTGACAACCCCGGCCCCGGGAGACGGAGTCATACCGGGTCCCCGGCCCGGGTCCCCGGGTCAGGTGGTTACCCTGGCCCCAGGTCACCGGGTCAGGTCGGGACCCCGGACCCAGGTCCCCGGGTCGTATCGGGTCGCTGCCCCGGGTACCAGTGTCGGGTGACATCCCCTGCCCCAGGTCCCCGGGTCACGTGGGGTCCCCGGCCCAGGTCCCCGGGTTGCATCGGGACACCAGCGAAGGATCAGCGGGTCCTGTCGGGTCCCCGGCCCGGGTCCCCTGGACAGGCCGTTAACCCGGCCCCGGGTCACCGGGTCATGTCGCGCACCCGGCCTGGTTCCCAGGTTCCGGTGACCACCCCGGCACCAGGACCCCGGGTCACGTGGGGACCCCGGCCCCAGGTCAGCGGGTCACGTGGGGACCCCGGACCCAGGTCACCTGGTCATGTCTGGTACCCGGCCTGGTTCCCAGGTTCCGGTGACCACCCCGGCACCAGGACCCCGGGTCACGTGGGGACCCCGGCCCCAGGTGACCGGGTCACGTGGGGACACCGGCCCCAGGTCACCGGGTCACGTGGGGACCCCGGACCCAGGTCAGCGGGTCACGTGGGGACACCGGCCCCAGGTCACCGGGTCAGGTCGGGACCCCGGACCCAGGTCGGGTCATGTCACGTCCCATGCCCGGGTCCCCGGGTTGGATTTTTACCCAGGCCCCGGGTCACAGGGTCATGTCGGCTCAACGGCCTGGGTACAACGGTCTGGTGACCACCCCGACCCCAGGTCCCCGGGTCATGCGGGACACCGGACCAGGTCCCTGAGTCCGGTCGACACCATAGCCCCAGGTCACCGGGTCAGGTCGGCACCCCGGAACCAGGTCACCGGGTCCTGTCGGGTCCCTGGCCCAGGTCCCCTGGACAGGTCGTTACCCCGGCCCCGGGTCACCGGGTCATGTCGGGTCACTGTCCCGGGTACCAGTGTCAGGTGACCACCCCGGCCCCGGGAGACGGAGTCATACCGGGTCCCCGGGTCAGGTGGTTACCCTGGCCCCAGGTCACCGGGTCAGGTCGGGACCCCGGACCCAGGTCCCCGGGTCGTATCGGGTCGCTGCCCCGGGTACCAGTGTCGGGTGACATCCCCGGCCCCAGGTCCCCGGGTCACGTGGGGTCCCCGGCCCGGGTCCCCTGGACAGGTCGTTAACCCGGCCCCGGGTCACCGGGTCATGTCGCGCACCCGGCCAGGTTCCCAGGTTCCGGTGACCACCCCGGCACCAGGACCCCGGGTCACGTGGGGACCCCGGACCCAGGTCAGCGGGTCACGTGGGGACCCCGGCCCCAGGACCCCGGGTCACGTGGGGACACCGGCCCCAGGTCACCGCGTGAGGTCGGGACGCCGAACCCAGGTCAACGAGTCCGTCGACACCACAGCCCCGGGTCACCGCGTCATGTCGCGCACCCAGCCTGGTTCCCAGGTTCCGGTGACCAACCCGGCACCAGGACCCCGGGTCACGTGGGGACACCGGCCCCAGGTCAGCGGGTCACGTGGGGACCCCGGCACCAGGACCCCGGGTCACGTGGGGACCCCGGCCCCAGGTCAGCGGGTCACGTGGGGACCCCGGACCCAGGTCACCTGGTCATGTCTGGTACCCAGCCTCGTTCCCAGGTTCCGATGACCACCCCGGCACCAGGACTCCGGGTCACGTGGGGACCCCGGCCCCAGGTGACCGGGTCACGTGGGGACACCGGACGCAGGTCACCGGGTCACGTGGGGACCCCGGACCCAGGTCAGAGGGTCACGTGGGGACACCGGCCCCAGGTCACCGCGTCAGGTCGGGACCCCGAACCCAGGTCCACGAGTCCGTTGACACCACAGCCCCGGGTCACCGGGTCGTGTCGGGTACCTGGCCTGGTTCCCAGGTTCCGATGACCACCCTGGCACCAGGACCCCGGGTCACGTGGGGACCCCGGTCCCAGGTCACCTGGTCATGTCTGGTACCCAGCCTGGTTCCCAGGTTCCGATGACCACCCCGGCACCAGGACCCCGGGTCACGTGGGAACACCGGACCCAGGTGACCGGGTCACGTGGGGACACCGGCCCCAGGTCACCGAGTCACGTGGGGACCCCGGACCCAGGTCAGCGGGTCACGTGTGCACACCGGCCCCAGGTCAGCGGGTCACATGGGGACCCCGGCCCCAGGACCCCGGGTCACGTGGGAACACCGGCCCCAGGTCACCGTGTGAGGTCGGGACCCCGAACCCAGGTCCACGAATCCGTCGACACCACAGCCCCGGGTCACAGGGTCATGTCGCGCACCCGGCCTGGTTCCCAGGTTCCGGTGACCACCTCGGCACCAGGACCCCGGGTCACGTGGGGACACCGGCCCCAGGTCAGCGGGTCACGTGGGGACCCCGGCACCAGGACCCCGGGTCACGTGGGGACCCCGGCCCGAGGTCAGCGGGTCACGTGGGGACCCCGGCCCCAGGTCACCTGGTCATGTCTGGTACCCAGCCTGGTTCCCAGGTTCCGATGACCACCCCGGCACCAGGACCCCGGGTCACGTGGGGACACCGGCCCCAGGTGACCGGGTCACGTGGGGACACCGGACCCAGGTCACCGGGTCACGTGGGTACACCGGACCCAGGTCAGCGGGTCACTTGGGGACACCGGCCCCAGGTCACCGGGTCAGGTCGGGACCCCGGACCCAGGTCGGGTCATGTCACGTCCCATGCCCGGGTCCCCGGGTTGGATTTTTACCCAGGCCCCGGGTCACAGGGTCATGTCGGCTCAACGGCCTGGGTACAACGGTCTGGTGACCACCCCGACCCCAGGTCCCCGGGTCATGACGGGACACCGGACCAGGTCCCAGAGTCCGGTCGACACCACAGCCCCAGGTCACCGGGTCAGGTCGGCACCCCGGAACCAGGTCACCGGGTCATGTCGGGACCCAGCCCGGGTCCCCGGGACGGGTTTTTACCCAAGCCCCAGATCACCGGGTCCTGTCGGGTCCCCGGCCCAGGTCCCCTGGACAGGTCGTTACCCCGGCCCCGGGTCACCGGGTCATGTCGGGTCGCTGTCCCGGGTACCAGTGTCAGGTGACCACCCCGGCCCCGGGAGACGGAGTCATACCGGGTCCCCGGCCCGGGTCCCCGGGTCAGGTGGTTACCCTGGCCCCAGGTCACCGGGTCAGGTCGGGACCCCGGACCCAGGTCCCCGGGTCGTATCGGGTCGCTGCCCCGGGTACCAGTGTCGGGTGACATCCCCGGCCCCAGGTCCCCGGGTCACGTGGGGTCCCCGGCCCGGGTCCCCTGGACAGGTCGTTAACCCGGCCCCGGGTCACCGGGTCATGTCGCGCACCCGGCCAGGTTCCCAGGTTCCGGTGACCACCCCGGCACCAGGACCCCGGGTCACGTGGGGACCCCGGACCCAGGTCAGCGGGTCACGTGGGGACCCCGGCCCCAGGACCCCGGGTCACGTGGGGACACCGGCCCCAGGTCACCGCGTGAGGTCGGGACGCCGAACCCAGGTCCACGAGTCCGTCGACACCACAGCCCCGGGTCACCGCGTCATGTCGCGCAACCAGCCTGGTTCCCAGGTTCCGGTGACCAACCCGGCACCAGGACCCCGGGTCACGTGGGGACACCGGCCCCAGGTCAGCGGGTCACGTGGGGACCCCGGCACCAGGACCCCGGGTCACGTGGGGACCCCGGCCCCAGGTCAGCGGGTCACGTGGGGACCCCGGACCCAGGTCACCTGGTCATGTCTGGTACCCAGCCTCGTTCCCAGGTTCCGATGACCACCCCGGCACCAGGACTCCGGGTCACGTGGGGACCCCTGCCCCAGGTGACCGGGTCACGTGGGGACACCGGACGCAGGTCACCGGGTCACGTGGGGACCCCGGCCCCAGGTCAGAGGGTCACGTGGGGACACCGGCCCCAGGTCACCGCGTCAGGTCGGGACCCCGAACCCAGGTCCACGAGTCCGTCGACACCACAGCCCCGGGTCACCGGTTCGTGTCGGGTACCTGGCCTGGTTCCCAGGTTCCGATGACCACCCTGGCACCAGGACCCCGGGTCACGTGGGGACCCCGGTCCCAGGTCACCTGGTCATGTCTGGTACCCAGCCTGGTTCCCAGGTTCCGATGACCACCCCGGCACCAGGACCCCGGGTCACGTGGGAACACCGGACCCAGGTGACCGGGTCACGTGGGGACACCGGCCCCAGGTCATCGAGTCACGTGGGGACCCCGGACCCAGGTCAGCGGGTCACGTGTGCACACCGGCCCCAGGTCAGCGGGTCACATGGGGACCCCGGCCCCAGGACCCCGGGTCACGTGGGAACACCGGCCCCAGGTCACCGCGTGAGGTCGGGACCCCGAACCCAGGTCCACGAATCCGTCGACACCACAGCCCCGGGTCACAGGGTCATGTCGCGCACCCGGCCTGGTTCCCAGGTTCCGGTGACCACCCCGGCACCAGGACCCCGGGTCACGTGGGGACACCGGCCCCAGGTCAGCGGGTCACGTGGGGACCCCGGCACCAGGACCCCGGGTCACGTGGGGACCCCGGCCCGAGGTCAGCGGGTCACGTGGGGACCCCGGACCCAGGTCACCTGGTCATGTCTGGTACCCAGCCTGGTTCCCAGGTTCCGATGACCACCCCGGCACCAGGACCCCGGGTCACGTGGGGACACCGGCCCCAGGTGACCGGGTCACGTGGGGACACCGGACCCAGGTCACCGGGTCACGTGGGTACACCGGACCCAGGTCAGCGGGTCACTTGGGGACACCGGCCCCAGGTCACCGGGTCAGGTCGGGACCCCGGACCCAGGTCCCCGGGTCGTATCGGGTCGCTGCCCCGGGTACCAGTGTCGGGTGACATCCCCGGCCCCAGGTCCCCGGGTCACGTGGGGTCCCCGGCCCGGGTCCCCGTTTTGCATCGGGACACCAGCGAGGATCACCGGGTCCTGTCGGGTCCCCGGCCCGGGTCCCCTGGACAGGTCGTTAACCCGGCCCCGGGTCACCGGGTCATGTCGCGCACCCGGCCTGGTTCCCAGGTTCCGATGACCACCCCGGCACCAGGACCCCGGGTCACGTGGGGACCCTGGCACCAGGACCCCGGGTCACGTGGGGACCCCGGACCCAGGTCACCTGGTCATGTCTGGTACCCAGCCTGGTTCCCAGGTTCTGATGACCACCCCGGCACCAGGACCCCGGGTCACGTGGGGACACCGGCCCCAGGTCAGAGGGTCACGTGGGGACACCGGCCCCAGGTCACCGCGTCAGGTCGGGACCCCGAACCCAGGTCCACGAGTCCGTCGACACCACAGCCCCGGGTCACCGGGTCGTGTCGGGTACCTGGCCTGGTTCCCAGGTTCCGATGACCACCCTGGCACCAGGACCCCGGGTCACGTGGGGACACCGGCCCCAGGTCACCGAGTCACGTGGGGACCCCGGACCCAGGTCAGCGGGTCACGTGTGCACACCGGCCCCAGGTCAGCGGGTCACGTTGGGACCCCGGCCCCAGGACCCCGGGTCACGTGGGAACACCGGCCCCAGGTCACCGCGTGAGGTCGGGACCCCGAACCCAGGTCCACGAATCCGTCGACACCACAGCCCCGGGTCACAGGGTCATGTCGCGCACCCGGCCTGGTTCCCAGGTTCCGATGACCACCCCGGCACCAGGACCCCGGGTCACGTGGGGACACCGGCCCCAGGTCAGCGGGTCATGTCTGGTACCCAGCCTGGTTCCCAGGTTCCGATGACGACCCCGGCACCAGGACCCTGGGTCACGTGGGGACACCGGCCCCAGGTGACCGGGTCACGTGGGGACACCGGACCCAGGTCACCGGGTCACGTGGGGACCCCGGACCCAGGTAAGCGGGTCACTTGGGGACACCGGCCCCAGGTCACCGGGTCAGGTCGGGACCCCGGACCCAGGTCGGGTCATGTCACATCCCATGCCCGGGTCCCCGGGTTGGATTTTTACCCAGGCCCCGGGTCACACGGTCATGTCGGCTCAACGGCCTGGGTACAACGGTCTGGTGACCACCCCGACCCCAGGTCCCCGGGTCATGACGGGACACCGGACCAGGTCCCCGAGTCCGGTCGACACCACAGCCCCAGGTCACCGGGTCAGGTCGGCACCCCGGAACCAGGTCACCAGGTCCTGTCGGGTCCCCGGCCCAGGTCCCCTGGACAGGTCGTTACCCCGGCCCCGGGTCACCGGGTCATGTCGGGTCGCTGTCCCGGGTAGCAGTGTCAGGTGACCACCCCGGCCCCGGGAGACGGAGTCATACCGGGTCCCCGGCCCGGGTCCCCGGGTCAGGTGGTTACCCTGGCCCCAGGTCACCGGGTCAGGTCGGGACCCCGGACCCAGGTCCCCGGGTCGTATCGGGTCGCTGCCCCGGGTACCAGTGTCGGGTGACATCCCCGGCCCCAGGTCCCCGGGTCACGTGGGGTCCCCGGCCCGGGTCCCCGTTTTGCATCGGGACACCAGCGAGGATCACCGGGTCCTGTCGGGTCCCCGGCCCGGGTCCCCTGGACAGGTCGTTAACCCGGCCCCGGGTCACCGGGTCATGTCGCGCACCCGGCCTGGTTCCCAGGTTCCGATGACCACCCAGGCACCAGGACCCCGGGTCACGTGGGGACCCTGGCACCAGGACCCCGGGTCACGTGGGGACCCCGGATCCAGGTCACCTGGTCATGTCTGGTACCCAGCCTGGTTCCCAGGTTCTGATGACCACCCCGGCACCAGGACCCCGGGTCACGTGGGGACCCCGGCCCCAGGTCAGCGGGTTACGTGGGGACACCGGCCCCAGGCCAGCGGGTCACGTGGGGACACCGGCCCCAGGTCACCGGGTCAGGTCGGCACCCCGGCCCCAGGTCAGAGGGTCACGTGGGGACACCGGCCCCAGGTCACCGCGTCAGGTCGGGACCCCGAACCCAGGTCCACGAGTCCGTCGACACCACAGCCCCGGGTCACCGAATCGTGTCTGGTACCTGGCCTGGTTCCCAGGTTCCGATGACCACCCTGGCACCAGGACCCCGGGTCACGTGGGGACACCGGCCCCAGGTCACCGGGTCACGTGGGGACCCCGGACCCAGGTCAGCGGGTCACGTGGGGACACCGGCCCCAGGTCACCGGGTCAGGTCGGGACCCCGGACCCAGGTCGGGTCATGTCACGTCCCATGCCTGGGTCCCCGGGTTGGATTTTTACCCAGGCCCCGGGTCACAGGGTCATGTCGGGTCAACGGCCTGGGTACAACGGTCTGGTGACCACCCCGACCCCAGGTCCCCGGGTCATGACGGGACACCGGACCAGGTCCCCGAGTCCGGTCGACACCACAGCCCCAGGTCACCGGGTCAGGTCGGCACCCCGGAACCAGGTCACCGGGTCATGTCGGGACCCAGCCCGGGTCCCCGGGACGGGTTTTTACCCAAGCCCCAGATCACCGGGTCCTGTCGGGTCCCCGGCCCGGGTCCCCTGGACAGGTCGTTAACCCGGCCCCGGGTCACCGGGTCATGTCGCGCACCCGGCCAGGTTCCCAGGTTCCGGTGGCCACCCCGGCACCAGGACCCCGGGTCACGTGGGGACACCGGCCCCAGGTCAGCGGGTCACGTGGGGACCCCGGCCCCAGGTCACCGGGTCACGTGGGGACCCCGGACCCAGGTCACCTGGTCATGTCTAGTACCCAGCCTGGTTCCCAGGTTCCGATGACCACCCTGGCACCAGGACCCCAGGTCACGTGGGGACACCGGCCCCAGGTCACCGGGTCACGTGGGGACACCGGCCCCAGGTCTCCGGGTCACGTGGGGACCCCGGACCCATATCAGCGGGTCACTTGGGGACACCGGCCCCAGGTCACCGGGTCAGGTCGGGACCCCGGACCCAGGTCGGGTCATGTCACGTCCCATGCCCGGGTCCCCGGGTTGGATTTTTACCCAGGCCCCGGGTCACAGGGTCATGTCGGCTCAACGGCCTGGGTACAAGGGTCTGGTGACTACCCCGACCCCAGGTCCCCGGGTCATGACGGGACACCGGACCAGGTCCCCGAGTCCGGTCGACACCACAGCCCCAGGTCACCGGGTCAGGTCGGCACCCCGGAACCAGGTCACCGGGTCCTGTCGGGTCCCCGGCCCAGGTCCCCTGGACAGGTCGTTACCCCGGCCCCGGGTCACCGGGTCATGTCGGGTCGCTGTCCCGGGTACCAGTGTCAGGTGACCACCCTGGCCCCGGGAGACGGAGTCATACCGGGTCCCCGGCCCGGGTCCCCGGGTCAGGTGGTTACCCTGGCCCCAGGTCACCGGGTCAGGTCGGGACCCCGGACCCAGGTCCCCGGGTCGTATCGGGTCGCTGCCCCGGGTACCAGTGTCGGGTGACATCCCCGGCCCCAGGTCCCCGGGTCACGTGGGGTCCCCGGCCCGGGTCCCCGGGTTGCATCGGGACACCAGCGAAGGATCACCGGGTCCTGTCGGGTCCCCGGCCCGGGTCCCCTGGACAGGTCGTTAACCCGGCCCCAGGTCACCGCGTCAGGTCGGGACCCCGAACCCAGGTCCACGAGTCCGTCGACACCACAGCCCCGGGTCACCGGGTCGTGTCGGGTACCTGGCCTGGTTCCCAGGTTCCGATGACCACCCCGGCACCAGGACCCCGGGTCACGTGGGGACCCCGGCCCCAGGTCAGCGGGTCACGTGGGGACCCCGGACCCAGGTCACCTGGTCATGTCTGGTACCCAGCCTGGTTCCCAGGTTCCGATGACCACCCTGGCACCAGGACCCCGGGTCACGTGGGGACACTGGCCCCAGGTGACCGGGTCACGTGGGGACACCGGCCCCAGGTGACCGGGTCACGTGGGGACCCCGGACCCAGGTCAGCGGGTCACGTGGGGACACCGGCCCCAGGTCAACGGGTCAGGTCGGGACCCCGGACCCAGGTCGGGTCATGTCACGTCCCATGCCCGGGTCCCCGGGTTGGATTTTTACCCAGGCCCCGGGTCACAGGGTCATGTCGGCTCAACGGCCTGGGTACAACGGTCTGGTGACCACCCCGACCCGAGGTCCCCGGGTCATGACGGGACACCGGACCAGGTCCCCGAGTCCAGTCGACACAACAGCCCCAGGTCACCGGGTCAGGTCGGCACCCCGGAACCAGGTCACCGGGTCATGTGGGGACCCAGCCCGGGTCCCCGGGACGGGTTTTTACCCAAGCCCCAGATCACCGGGTCCTGTCGGGTCCCCGGCCCAGGTCCCCTGGACAGGTCGTTACCCCGGCCCCAGGTCACCGGTTCAGGTCGGCACCACGGAACCAGGTCTCCAGGTCATGTCGGGTCGCTGTCGCTGGTACCAGTGTCGGGTGACATCCCCTGCCCCAGGTCCCCGGGTCACGTGGTGTCCCCGGACCCAGGTCACCTGGTCATGTCTCGTACCCGGCCTGGTTCCCAGGTTCCGATGACCACCCCGGCCCCAGGACCCCGGGTCACGTGGGGACACCGGCCCCAGGTGACCGGGTCACGTGGGGACCCCGGCCCCAGGTCAGCGGGTCACGTGGGGACCCCGGACCCAGGTCAGCGGGTCACGTGGGGACACCGGCCCCAGGTCACCGGGTCAGGTCGGCACCCTGGACCCAGGTCGGGTCATGTCACGTCCCATGCCCGGGTCCCCGGGTTGGATTTTTACCCAGGCCCCGGGTCACAGGGTCATGTCGGGTCAACGGCCTGGGTACAAGTGTCTGGTGACCACCCCGACCCCAGGTCCCCAGGTCATGCGGGACACCGGACCAGGTCCCTGAGTCCGGTCGACACCACAGCCCCAGGTCACCGGGTCAGGTCGGCACCCCGGAACCAGGTCTCCGGGTCGTATCGGGTCGCTGCCCCGGGTACCAGTGTCGGGTGACATCCCCGGCCCCAGGTGACCGGGTCACGTGGGGACCCCGGACCCAGGTCACCTGGTCATGTCTGGTACCCAGCCTGGTTCCCAGGTTCCGATGACCACCCCGGCCCCAGGTCAGCGGGTCACGTGGGGACACCGGCTCCAGGTCAGCGGGTCACTTGGGGACCCCGGACCCAGGTCACCTGGTCATGTCTGGTACCCGGCCTGGTTCCCAGGTTCCGATGACCACCCCGGCACCAGGACCCCGGGTCACGTGGGGACCCCGGCCCCAGGTCAGCGGGTCACGTGGGGACCCCGGACCTAGGTCACCTGGTCATGTCTGGTACCCAGCCTGGTTCCCAGGTTCCGATGACCACCCCGGCACCAGGACCCCGGGTCACGTGGGGACACCGGCCCCAGGTCACCGGGTCACGTGGGGACACCGGCCCCAGGTCACCGGGTCACGTGGGGACCCCGGACCCAGGTCAGCGGGTCACGTGGGGACACCGGCCCCAGGTCACCGGGTCAGGTCGGCACCCCGAACCCAGGTCGGGTCATGTCACGTCCCATGCCCGGGTCCCCGGGTTGGATTTTTACCCAGGCCCCGGGTCACACGGTCATGTCGGCTCAACGGCCTGGGTACAACGGTCTGGTGACCACCCCGACCCCAGGTCCCCGGGTCATGCGGGACACCGGACCAGGTCCCTGAGTCCGGTCGACACCACAGCCCCAGGTCACCGGGTCAGGTCGGCACCCCGGAACCAGGTCCCCGGGTCGTATCGTGTCGCTGCCCCGGGTACCAGTGTCGGGTGACATCCCCGGCCCCAGGACCCCGGGTCACGTTGGGAAACCGGCCCCAGGTCAGCGGGTCACGTGGGGACCCCGGACCCAGGACCCCGGGTCACGTGGGGACAGCGGCCCCAGGTCACCGGGTCAGGTCGGGACCCCGAAACCAGGTCGGGTCATGTCACGTCCCATGCCCAGGTCCCCGGGTTGGATTTTTACCCAGGCCCCGGGTCACAGGGTCATGTCGGCTCAACGGCCTGGGTACATCGGTCTGGTGACCACCCCGACCCCAGGTGCCCGGGTCATGACGGGACACCGGACCAGGTCCCTGAGTCCGGTCGACACCACAGCCCCAGGTCACCGGGTCAGGTCGGCACCCTGGAAACAGGTCACCGGGTCCTGTCGGGTCCCCGGCCCGGGTCCACTGGACAGGTCGTTAACCCGGCCCCGGGTCACCGGGTCATGTCGCGCACCCGGCCTGGTTCCCAGGTTCCGGTGACCACCCCGGCACCAGGACCCCGGGTCACGTGGGGACCCCGGCCCCAGGTCACCGGGTCACGTGGGGACACCGGCCCCAGGTCACCGGGTCATGTGGGGACCCCGGACCCAGGTCAGCGGGTCACGTGGGGACCCCGGACCCAGGTCAGCGGGTCACGTGGGGACCCCGGACCCTGGACCCCGGGTCACGTGGGGACACCGGCCCCAGGTGACCGGGTCACGTGGGGACACCGGCCCCAGGTCACCGGGTCACGTGGGGACCCCGGATCCAGGACCCCGGGTCACGTGGGGACACCGGCCCCAGGTCACCGGGTCACGTGGGGACCCCGGATCCAGGTCACCTGGTCATGTCTGGTACCCAGCCTGGTTCCCAGGTTCCGATGACCACCCCGGCACCAGGACCCCGGGTCACGTGGGGACACCGGCCCCAGGTGACCGGGTCACGTGGGGACACCGGCCCCAGGTCAGCGGGTCACGTGGGGACACCGGCCCCAGGTCACCGGGTCACGTGGGGACCCCGGCCCCAGGTGACCGGGTCACGTGGGGACACCGGATCCAGGACCCCGGGTCACGTGGGGACACCGGACCCAGGTGACCGGGTCACGTGGGGACACCGGCCCCAGGTCACCGCGTCACGTGGGGACCCCGGACCCAGGTCAGCGGGTCACGTGGGGACACCGGCCCCAGGTCACCGCATCAGGTCGGGACCCGGGACCTAGGTCGGGTCATGTCACGCCCCATGCCCGGGTCCCCGGGTTGGATTTTTACCCAGGCCCCGGGTCACAGGGTCATGTCGGCTCAACGGCCTGGGTACATCGGTCTGGTGACCACCCCGACCCCAGGTCCCCGGGTCATGACGGGACACCGGACCAGGTCCCCGAGTCCGGTCGACACCACTGCCCCAGGTCACCGGGTCAGGTCGGCACCCTGGAACCAGGTCACCGGGTCCTGTCGGGTCCCCGGCCCAGGTCCCCTGGACAGGTCGTTACCCCGGCCCCGGGTCACCGGGTCATGTCGGGTCGCTGTCCCGGGTAGCAGTGTCAGGTGACCACCCCGGCCCCGGGAGACGGAGTCATACCGGGTCCCCGGCCCGGGTCCCCGGGTCAGGTGGTTACCCTGGCCCCAGGTCACCGGGTCAGGTCGGGACCCCGGACCCAGGTCACCGTGTCAGGTCGGGACCCCGGACCCAGGTCCCCGGGTCGTATCGGGTCGCTGCCCCGGGTACCAGTGTCGGGTGACATCCCCGGCCCCAGGTCCCCGGGTCACGTGGGGTCCCCGGCCCGGGTCCCCGGGTTGCATCGGGACACCAACGAAGGATCACCGGGTCCTGTCGGGTCCCCGGCCCGGGTCCCCTGGACAGGTCGTTAACCCGGCCCCGGGTCACCGGGTCATGTCGCGCACCCGGCCTGGTTCCCAGGTTCCGGTGACCACCCCGGCACCAGGACCCCGGGTCACGTGGGGACCCCGGCCCCAGGTGACCGGGTCACGTGGGGACACCGGCCCCAGGTCACCGGGTCACGTGGGGACCCCGGACCCAGGACCCCGGGTCACGTGGGGACACTGGCGCCAGGTCACCGGGTCACGTGGGGACGCCGGACCCAGGACCCCGGGTCACGTGGGGACCCCGGATCCAGGTCACCTGGTCATGTCTGGTACACAGCCTGGTTCCCAGGTTCCGATGACCACCCCGTCCCCAGGTCAGCGGGTCACGTGGGGACACCGGCCCCAGGTCACCGGGTCAGGTCGGGACCCCGGACCCAGGTCAGCGGGTCACGTGGGGACACCGGCCCCAGGTCACCGCGTCAGGTCGGGACCCGGGACCTAGGTCGGGTCATGTCACGTCCCATGCCCGGGTCCCCGGGTTGGATTTTTACTCAGGCCCCGGATCACAGGGTCATGTCGGTTCAACGGCCTGGGTACAACGGTCTGGTGACCACCCCGACACCAGGTCCCCGGGTCATGACGGGACACCGGGCCAGGTCCCCGAGTCCGGTCGACACCACAGCCCCAGGTCACCGGGTCAGGTCGGCACCCCGGAACCAGGTCACCGGGTCACGTGGGGACCCCGGATCCAGGTCAGCGGGTCACGTGGGGACACTGGCCCCAGGTCACCGGGTCACGTGGGGACGCCGGACCCAGGACCCCGGGTCACGTGGGGACACCGGCCCCAGGTCAGCGGGTCACGTGGGGACACCGGCCCCAGGTCAGAGGGTAACGTGGGGAACCCGGACCCAGGACCCCGGGTCACGTAGGGACACCGGCCCCAGGTGACCGGGTCATGTGGGGACACCGGCCCCAGGTCACCGGGTCACGTGGGGACCCCGGACCCAGGTCAGCGGGTCACGTGGGGACACCGGCCCCAGGTCACCGGTTCACGTGGGGACACCAGCCCCAGGTGACCGGGTCACGTGGGGACACCGGCCCCAGGACCCCGGGTCACGTGGGGACACCGGCCCCAGGTCACCTGGTCATGTCTGGTACCCAGCCTGGTTCCCATGTTCCGATGACCACCCCGGCACCAGGACCCCGGGTCACGTGGGGACACCGGCCCCAGGTGACCGGGTCACGTGGGGACACCGGCCCCAGGTCACCGGGTCACGTGGGTACACCGGCCCCAGGTCACCGCGTCAGGTCGGGACCCGGGTCCTAGGTCGGGTCATGTCACGTCCCATGCCCGGGTCCCCGGGTTGGATTTTTACTCAGGCCCCGGGTCACAGGGTCATGTCGGCTCAACGGCCTGGGTACAACGGTCTGGTGACCACCCCGACCCCAGGTCCCCGGGTCATGACGGGACACCGGACCAGGTCCCCGAGTCCGGTCGACACCACAGCCCCAGGTCACCGGGTCAGGTCGGCACCCCGGAACCAGGTCACCGGGTCATGTCGGGACCCAGCCCGGGTCCCCGGGACGGGTTTTTACCCAAGCCCCAGATCACCGGGTCCTGTCGGGTCCCCGGCCCAGGTCCCCTGGACAGGTCATTACCCCGGCCCCGGGTCACCGGGTCATGTCGGGTCGCTGTCCCGGGTAGCAGTGTCAGGTGACCACCCCGGCCCCGGGAGACGGAGTCATACCGGGTCCCCGGCCCGGGTCCCCGGGTCAGGTGGTTACCCTGGCCCCAGGTCACCGGGTCAGGTCGGGACCCCGGACCCAGGTCCCCGGGTCGTATCGGGTCGCTGCCCCGGGTACCAGTGTCGGGTGACATCCCCGGCCCCAGGTCCCCGGGTCACGTGGGGTCCCCGGCCCGGGTCCCCGGGTTGCATCGGGACACCAGCAAAGGATCACCGGGTCCTGTCGGGTCCCCGGCCCGGGTCCACTGGACAGGTCGTTAACCCGGCCCCGGGTCACCGGGTCATGTCGCGCACCCGGTCTGGTTCCCAGGTTCCGGTGACCACCCCGTCACCAGGACCCCGGGTCACGTGGGGACCCCGGCCCCAGGTCAGCGGTTCACGTGGGGACGGCGGACCCAGGTCAGCGGGTCACGTGGGGACACCGGCCCCAGGTCAGCGGGTCACGTGGGGACACCGGCCCCAGGTCACCGGGTCACGTGGGGACCCCGGACCCAGGACCCCGGGTCACGTGGGGACACCGGCCCCAGGTCACCGGGTCACGTGGGGACCCCGGACCCAGGACCCCGGGTTACGTGGGGACACCGGCCCCACGTGACAGGGTCACGTGGGTACACCGGCCCCAGGTCACCGGGTCACGTGGGGACCCCGGATCCAGGTCACCTGGTCATGTCTGGTACCCAGCCTGGTTCCCAGGTTCCGATGACCACCCCGGCACCAGGACCCCGGGTCACGTGGGGACACCGGCCCCAGGTCAGCGGGTCACGTGGGGACACCGGCCCAAGTCACCGGGTCACGTGGGGACCCCGGACCCTGGACCCCGGGTCACGTGGGGACACCGGCCCCAGGTGACCGGGTCACGTGGGGACACCGGCCCCAGGTCACCGGGTCACGTGGGGACCCCGGATCCAGGACCCCGGGTCACGTGGGGACACCGGCCCCAGGTCAGCGGGTCACGTGGGGACACCGGCCCCAGGTCACCGCGTCACGTGGGGACCCCGGACCCCGGTCACCGCGTCACGTGGGGACCCCGGACCCAGGTCAGCGGGTCACGTGGGGACACCGGCCCCAGGTCACCGCGTCAGGTCGGGACCCGGGTCCTAGGTCGGGTCATGTCACGTCCCATGCCCGGGTCCCCGGGTTGGATTTTTACCCAGGCCCCGGGTCACAGGGTCATGTCGGCTCAACGGCCTGGGTACATCGGTCTGGTGACCACCCCGACCCCAGGTCCCCGGGTCATGACGGGACACCGGACCAGGTCCCCGAGTCCGGTCGACACCACAGCCCCAGGTCACCGGGTCAGGTCGGCACCCTGGAACCAGGTCACCGGGTCCTGTCGGGTCCCCGGCCCAGGTCCCCTGGACAGGTCGTTACCCCGGCCCCGGGTCACCGGGTCATGTCGGGTCGCTGTCCCGGGTACCAGTGTCAGGTGACCACCCCGGCCCCGGGAGACGGAGTCATACCGGGTCCCCGGCCCGGGTCCCCGGGTCAGGTGGTTACCCTGGCCCCAGGTCACCGGGTCAGGTCGGGACCCCGGACCCAGGTCCCCGGGTCGTATCGGGTCGCTGCCCCGGGTACCAGTGTCGGGTGACATCCCCGGCCCCAGGTCCCCGGGTCACGTGGGGTCCCCGGCCCGGGTCCCCGGGTTGCATCGGGACACCAGCGAAGGATCACCGGGTCCTGTCCGGTCCCCGGCCCGGGTCCCCTGGACAGGTCGTTAACCCGGCCCCGGGTCACCGGGTCATGTCGCGCACCCGGCCTGGTTCCCAGGTTCCGGTGACCACCCCGGCACCAGGACCCCGGGTCACGTGGGGACCCCGGCCCCAGGTCAGCGGTTCACGTGGGGACCCCGGACCCAGGACCCCGGGTCACGTGGGGACACCGGCCCCAGGTCACCGGGTCAGTTCGGCACCCCGGACCCAGGTCGGGTCATGTCACGTCCCATGCCCGGGTCCCCGGGTTGGATTTTTACCCAGGCCCCGGGTCACAGGGTCATGTCGGCTCAACGGCCTGGGTACAGCGGTCTGGTGACCACCCTGATCCCGGGTCCCCTGGTCATGCGGGACACCGGACCAGGTCCCCGAGTCCGGTCGACACCACAGCCACAGGTCACCGGGTCAGGTCGGCACCCCGGAACCAGGTCACCGTGTCATGTCGGGACCCCGGCCCAGGTCCCCTGGACAGGTCGTTAACCCGGCCCCGGGTCACCGGGTCATGTCGCGCACCCGGCCTGGTTCCCAGGTTCCTATGACCACCCCGGCACCAGGACCCCGGGTCACGTGGGGACCCCGGCCCCAGGTCAGCGGTTCACGTGGGGACGGCGGACCCAGGTCAGCGGGTCACGTGGGGACACCGGCCCCAGGTGACCGGGTCACGTGGGGACACCGGCCCCAGGTCACCGGGTCACGTGGGGACCCCGGACCCAGGACCCCGGGTCACGTGGGGACACCGGCCCCAGGTCACCGGGTCACGTGGGGACCCCGGACCCAGGACCCCGGGTTACGTGGGGACACCGGCCCCACGTGACAGGGTCACGTGGGGACACCGGCCCCAGGTCACCGGGTCACGTGGGGACCCCGGATCCAGGTCACCTGGTCATGTCTGGTACCCAGCCTGGTTCCCAGGTTCCGATGACCACCCCGGCACCAGGACCCCGGGTCACGTGGGGACACCGGCCCCAGGTCAGCGGGTCACGTGGGGACACCGGCCCAAGTCACCGGGTCACGTGGGGACCCCGGACCCTGGACCCCGGGTCACGTGGGGACACCGGCCCCAGGTGACCGGGTCACGTGGGGACACCGGCCACAGGTCACCGGGTCACGTGGGGACCCCGGATCCAGGACCCCGGGTCACGTGGGGACACCGGCCCCAGGTCACCGGGTCACGTGGGGACACCGGCCCCAGGTCACCGCGTCACGTGGGGACCCCGGACCCCGGTCACCGCGTCACGTGGGGACCCCGGACCCAGGTCAGCGGGTCACGTGGGGACACCGGCCCCAGGTCACCGCATCAGGTCGGGACCCGGGACCTAGGTCGGGTCATGTCACGTCCCATGCCCGGGTCCCCGGGTTGGATTTTTACCCAGGCCCTGGGTCACAGGGTCATGTCGGCTCAACGGCCTGGGTACATCGGTCTGGTGACCACCCCGACCCCAGGTCCCCGGGTCATGACGGGACACCGGACCAGGTCCCCGAGTCCGGTCGACACCACAGCCCCAGGTCACCGGGTCAGGTCGGCACCCTGGAACCAGGTCACCGGGTCCTGTCGGGTCCCCGGCCCAGGTCCCCTGGACAGGTCGTTACCCCGGCCCCGGGTCACCGGGTCAGGTCGGGTCGCTGTCCCGGGTACCAGTGTCAGGTGACCACCCCGGCCCCGGGAGACGGAGTCATACCGGGTCCCCGGCCCGGGTCCCCGGGTCAGGTGGTTACCCTGGCCCCAGGTCACCGGGTCAGGTCGGGACCCCGGACCCAGGTCCCCGGGTCGTATCGGGTCGCTGCCCCGGGTACCAGTGTCGGGTGACATCCCCGGCCCCAGGTCCCCGGGTCACGTGGGGTCCCCGGCCCGGGTCCCCGGGTTGCATCGGGACACCAGCGAAGGATCACCGGGTCCTGTCGGGTCCCCGGCCCGGGTCCACTGGACAGGTCGTTAACCCGGCCCCGGGTCACCGGGTCATGTCGCGCACCCGGCCTGGTTCCCAGGTTCCGGTGACCACCCCGGCACCAGGACCCCGGGTCACGTGGGGACCCCGGCCCCAGGTCAGCGGTTCACGTGGGGACCCCGGACCCAGGACCCCGGGTCACGTGGGGACACCGGCCCCAGGTCACCGGGTCAGTTCGGCACCCCGGACCCAGGTCGGGTCATGTCACGTCCCATGCCCGGGTCCCCGGGTTGGATTTTTACCCAGGCCCCGGGTCACAGGGTCATGTCGGCTCAACGGCCTGGGTACAACGGTCTGGTGACCACCCTGATCCCGGGTCCCCTGGTCATGCGGGACACCGGACCAGGTCCCCGAGTCCGGTCGACACCACAGCCACAGGTCACCGGGTCAGGTCGGCACCCCGGAACCAGGTCACCGTGTCATGTCGGGACCCCGGCCCAGGTCCCCTGGACAGGTCGTTAACCCGGCCCCGGGTCACCGGGTCATGTCGCGCACCCGGCCTGGTTCCCAGGTTCCTATGACCACCCCGGCACCAGGACCCCGGGTCATGTGGGGACCCCGGCCCCAGGTCAGCGGGTCACGTGGGGACACCGGCCCCAGGTCACCGGGTCACGTGGGGACCCCGGACCCAGGTCAGCGGGTCACGTGGGGACACCGGCTCAAGGTCACCGGGTCAGGTCGGGACCCCGGACCCAGGTCGGGTCATGTCACATCCCATGCCCGGGTCCCCGGGTTGGATTTTTACCCAGGCCCCGGGTCACAGGGTCATGTCGGCTCAACGGCCTGGGTACATCGGTCTGGTGACCACCCCGACCCCAGGTCCCCGGGTCATGACGGGACACCGGACCAGGTCCCCGAGTCCGGTCGACACCACAGCCCCAGGTCACCGGGTCAGGTCGGCACCCCGGAACCAGGTCACCGGGTCACGTGGGGACCCCGGATCCAGGTCAGCGGGTCACGTGGGGACACTGGGCCCAGGTCACCGGGTCACGTGGGGACGCCGGACCCAGGACCCCGGGTCACGTGGGGACACCGGCCCCAGGTCAGCGGGTCACGTGGGGACACCGGACCCAGGTCAGAGGGTCACGTGGGGAACCCGGACCCAGGACCCCGGGTCACGTAGGGACACCGGCCCCAGGTGACCGGGTCATGTGGGGACACCGGCCCCAGGTCACCGGGTCACGTGGGGACCCCGGACCCAGGTCAGCGGGTCACGTGGGGACCCCGGACCCAGGACCCCGGGTTACGTGGGGACACCGGCCCCACGTGACAGGGTCACGTGGGGACACCGGCCCCAGGTCACCGGGTCACGTGGGGACCCCGGATCCAGGTCACCTGGTCATGTCTGGTACCCAGCCTGGTTCCCAGGTTCCGATGACCACCCCGGCACCAGGACCCCGGGTCACGTGGGGACACCGGCCCCAGGTCAGCGGGTCACGTGGGGACACCGGCCCAAGTCACCGGGTCACGTGGGGACCCCGGACCCTGGACCCCGGGTCACGTGGGGACACCGGCCCCAGGTGACCGGGTCACGTGGGGACACCGGCCACAGGTCACCGGGTCACGTGGGGACCCCGGATCCAGGACCCCGGGTCACGTGGGGACACCGGCCCCAGGTCACCGGGTCACGTGGGGACACCGGCCCCAGGTCACCGCGTCACGTGGGGACCCCGGACCCCGGTCACCGCGTCACGTGGGGACCCCGGACCCAGGTCAGCGGGTCACGTGGGGACACCGGCCCCAGGTCACCGCATCAGGTCGGGACCCGGGACCTAGGTCGGGTCATGTCACGTCCCATGCCCGGGTCCCCGGGTTGGATTTTTACCCAGGCCCTGGGTCACAGGGTCATGTCGGCTCAACGGCCTGGGTACATCGGTCTGGTGACCACCCCGACCCCAGGTCCCCGGGTCATGACGGGACACCGGACCAGGTCCCCGAGTCCGGTCGACACCACAGCCCCAGGTCACCGGGTCAGGTCGGCACCCTGGAACCAGGTCACCGGGTCCTGTCGGGTCCCCGGCCCAGGTCCCCTGGACAGGTCGTTACCCCGGCCCCGGGTCACCGGGTCAGGTCGGGTCGCTGTCCCGGGTACCAGTGTCAGGTGACCACCCCGGCCCCGGGAGACGGAGTCATACCGGGTCCCCGGCCCGGGTCCCCGGGTCAGGTGGTTACCCTGGCCCCAGGTCACCGGGTCAGGTCGGGACCCCGGACCCAGGTCCCCGGGTCGTATCGGGTCGCTGCCCCGGGTACCAGTGTCGGGTGACATCCCCGGCCCCAGGTCCCCGGGTCACGTGGGGTCCCCGGCCCGGGTCCCCGGGTTGCATCGGGACATCAGCGAAGGATCACCGGGTCCTGTCGGGTCCCCGGCCCGGGTCCACTGGACAGGTCGTTAACCCGGCCCCGGGTCACCGGGTCATGTCGCGCACCCGGCCTGGTTCCCAGGTTCCGGTGACCACCCCGGCACCAGGACCCCGGGTCACGTGGGGACCCCGGCCCCAGGTCAGCGGTTCACGTGGGGACCCCGGACCCAGGACCCCGGGTCACGTGGGGACACCGGCCCCAGGTCACCGGGTCAGTTCGGCACCCCGGACCCAGGTCGGGTCATGTCACGTCCCATGCCCGGGTCCCCGGGTTGGATTTTTACCCAGGCCCCGGGTCACAGGGTCATGTCGGCTCAACGGCCTGGGTACAACGGTCTGGTGACCACCCTGATCCCGGGTCCCCTGGTCATGCGGGACACCGGACCAGGTCCCCGAGTCCGGTCGACACCACAGCCACAGGTCACCGGGTCAGGTCGGCACCCCGGAACCAGGTCACCGTGTCATGTCGGGACCCCGGCCCAGGTCCCCTGGACAGGTCGTTAACCCGGCCCCGGGTCACCGGGTCATGTCGCGCACCCGGCCTGGTTCCCAGGTTCCTATGACCACCCCGGCACCAGGACCCCGGGTCATGTGGGGACCCCGGCCCCAGGTCAGCGGGTCACGTGGGGACACCGGCCCCAGGTCACCGGGTCACGTGGGGACCCCGGACCCAGGACCCCGGGTCACGTGGGGACACCGGCTCAAGGTCACCGGGTCAGGTCGGGACCCCGGACCCAGGTCGGGTCATGTCACATCCCATGCCCGGGTCCCCGGGTTGGATTTTTACCCAGGCCCCGGGTCACAGGGTCATGTCGGCTCAACGGCCTGGGTACATCGGTCTGGTGACCACCCCGACCCCAGGTCCCCGGGTCATGACGGGACACCGGACCAGGTCCCCGAGTCCGGTCGACACCACAGCCCCAGGTCACCGGGTCAGGTCGGCACCCCGGAACCAGGTCACCGGGTCACGTGGGGACCCCGGATCCAGGTCAGCGGGTCACGTGGGGACACTGGGCCCAGGTCACCGGGTCACGTGGGGACGCCGGACCCAGGACCCCGGGTCACGTGGGGACACCGGCCCCAGGTCAGCGGGTCACGTGGGGACACCGGACCCAGGTCAGAGGGTCACGTGGGGAACCCGGACCCAGGACCCCGGGTCACGTAGGGACACCGGCCCCAGGTGACCGGGTCATGTGGGGACACCGGCCCCAGGTCACCGGGTCACGTGGGGACCCCGGACCCAGGTCAGCGGGTCACGTGGGGACACCGGCCCCAGGTCACCGGGTCACGTGGGGACACCAGCCCCAGGTGACCGGGTCACGTGGGGACACCGGCCCCAGGACCCCGGGTCACGTGGGGACACCGGCCCCAGGTCACCTGGTCATGTCTGGTACCCAGCCTGGTTCCCATGTTCCGATGACCACCCCGGCACCAGGACCCCGGGTCACGTGGGGACACCGGCCCCAGGTGACCGGGTCACGTGGGGACACCGGCCCCAGGTCACCGGGTCACGTGGGTACACCGGCCCCAGGTCACCGGGTCAGGTCGGGACCCGGGTCCTAGGTCGGGTCATGTCACGTCCCATCCCCGGGTCCCCGGGTTGGATTTTTACCCAGGCCCCGGGTCACAGGGTCATGTCGGCTCAACGGCCTGGGTACAACGGTCTGGTGACCACCCCGACACCAGGTCCCCGGGTCATGACGGGACACCGGACCAGGTCCCCGAGTCCGGTCGACACCACAGCCCCAGGTCACCGGGTCAGGTCGGCACCCTGGAACCAGGTCACCAGGTCCTGTCGGGTCCCCGGCCCAGGTCCCCTGGACAGGTCGTTACCCCGGCCCCGGGTCACCGGGTCATGTCGGGTCGCTGTCCCGGGTACCAGTGTCAGGTGACCACCCCGGCCCCGGGAGACGGAGTCATACCGGGTCCCCGGCCCGGGTCCCCGGGTCAGGTGGTTACCCTGGCCCCAGGTCACCGGGTCAGGTCGGGTCGCTACCCCGGGTACCAGTGTCGGGTGACATCCCCGGCCCCAGGTCCCCGGGTCACGTGGGGTCCCCGGCCCGGGTCCCCGGGTTGCATCGGGACACCAGCGAAGGATCACCGGGTCCTGTCGGGTCCCCGGCCCGGGTCCCCTGGACAGGTCGTTAACGCGGCCCCGGGTCACCGTGTCATGTCGCGCACCCGGCCTGGTTCCCAGGTTCCGGTGACCACCCCGGCACCAGGACCCCGGGTCACGTGGGGACACCGGCCCCAGGTCACCGGCTCACGTGGGGACCCCGGCACCAGGACCCCGGGTCACGTGGGGACACCGGACCCAGGTCACCGGGTCACATGGGGATCCCGGATCCAGGTCACCTGGTCATGTCTGGTACCCAGCCTGGTTCCCAGGTTCCGATGACCACCCCGGAACCAGGACCCCGGGTCACGTGGGGACACCGGCCCCAGGAGACCGGGTCACGTGGGGACACCGGCCCCAGGTCACCGGGTCACGTGGGGACCCCGGATCCAGGTCAGCGGGTCACGTGGGAACACCGGCCCCCTGGTGACCGGGTCACGTGGGGACCCCGGACCCTGGACCCCGGGTCACGTGGGGACACCGGCCCCAGGTCACCGGGTCACGTGGGGACCCCGGATCCAGGACCCCGGGTCAAGTGGGGACACCGGCCCCAGGTGACCGGGTCACGTGGGGACACCGGCCCCAGGTCACCGGGTCACGTGGGGACCCCGGACCCAGGACCCCGGGTCACGTGGGGACACCGGCCCCAGGTCACCGGGTCACGTGGGGACACCGGCCCCAGGTCACCGCTTCACGTGAGGACCCCGGATCCAGGTCAGCGGGTCACGTGGGGACACCGGCCCCAGGTCACCGGGTCACGTGGGGACCCCGGATCCAAGTCACCTGGTCATGTCTGGTACCCAGGCTGGTTCCCAGGTTCCGATGACCACCCTGGCACCAGGACCCCGGGTCACGTGGGGACACCGGCCCTAGGTCACCGGGTCACGTGGGGACCCCGGACCCAGGTGACCGGGTCACGTGGGGACACCGGCCCCAGGTCACCGGGTCACGTGGGGACCCCGGATCCAGGTCAGCGGGTCACATGGGGACACTGGCCCCAGGTCACCGGGTCACGTGGGGACGCCGGACCCAGGACCCCGGGTCACGTTGGGACACCGGCCCCAGGTGACCGGGTCACGTGGGGACACCGGTCCCATGTCACCGGGCCACGTGGGGACCCCGGACCCAGGACCCCGGGTCACGTGGGGACACCGGCCCCAGGTGATCGGGTCACGTGGGGACACCGGCCCCAGGTCACCGGGTCACGTGGGGACCCCGGACCCAGGTCACCGCGTCACGTGGGGACCCCGGACCCAGGTCAGCGGGTCACGTGGGGACACCGGCCCCAGGTCACCGCGTCAGGTCGGGACCCGGGACCTAGGTCGGGTCATGTCACGTCCCATCCCCGGGTCCCCGGGTTAGATTTTTACTGAGGCCCCGGGTCACAGGGTCATGTCGGGTCAACGGCCTGAGTACAACGGTCTGGTGACCACCCCGACACCAGGTCCCCGGGTCATGACGGCACAGCGGACCAGGTCCCCGAGTCCGGTCGACACCACAGCCCCAGGTCACCGGGTCAGGTCGGCACCCCGGAACCAGGTCACCGGGTCATGTCGGGACCCAGCCCGGGTCCCCGGGACGGGTTTTTACCCAAGCCCCAGATCACCGGGTCCTGTCGGGTCACCGTCCCAGGTCCCCTGGACAGGTCGTTACCCCGGCCCCGGGTCACCGGGTCATGTCGGGTCGCTGTCCCGGGTAGCAGTGTTAGGTGATCACCCCGGCCCCGGGAGACGGAGTCATACCGGGTCCCCGGCCCGGGTCCCCGGGTCAGGTGGTTACCCTGGCCCCAGGTCACCGGGTCAGGTCGGGACCCCGGACCCAGGTCCCCGGGTCGTATCGGGTCGCTGCCCCGGGTACCAGTGTCGGGTGACATCCCCGGCCCCAGGTCCCCGGGTCACGTGGGGTCCCCGGCCCGGGTCCCCGGGTTGCATCGGGACACCAGCGAAGGATCACCGGGTCCTGTCGGGTCCCTGGCCCGGGTCCCCTGGACAGGTCGTTAACCCGGCCCCGGGTCACCGGGTCATGTCGCGCACCCGGCCTGGTTCCCAGGTTCCGGTGACCACCCCGGCACCAGGACCCCGGGTCACGTGGGGACCCCGGCCCCAGGTCAGCGGGTCACGTGGGGACCCCGGACCCAGGACCCCGGGTCACGTGGGGACACCGGCCCCAGGTCACCGGGTCAGG
>CATOCB010000188.1:0-97669 GCA_951411735.1 Somateria mollissima
AACCCGACCCTATATAATGTGACGCTATATAATCCCCTGCCCCTATATATCTCCCCACCACTATATAAGCTGATCCTATATCCCCGCCCCCTATATAACTGCTCCTATATAACTGCCCCTATATACCCCCCTGCCCCTATATAACTGCCCCATATAACCCCCTGACCCTATATATCCCCCCATGCCTATATAACTGCCCCATATAACTGCACCTATATAACGTGACCCTATATAATCCCCCCTCCCCTATATCCTTGCCCCATATAACCTGCCCATATAAAACGTGACCCTATATAACTGCTCCTATATAACCCCTGCCCCCTATATAACGTGACCCTATATAACCCCCCTGCCCCTATATAATGCGACCCTATATAACCCCCTGACCCTATATGACCCCGTGCCCCTATATAATGTGACTCTATATAACTGCCCCTATATAACCTGCCCCTATATAACCCCCTGCCCCTATATAATGTGACCCTATATAACCCCCTGACCCTATATAACCCCCTGCCCCTATATAATGTGACCCTATATAACCCCCTGACCCTATATAACCCCCTGCCCCTATATAATGTGACCCTATATAACCCCCTGACCCTAAATAACTGACCCTATATAACCCCGTGCCCCTATATAACCCCTTGGCCCTATATAACTGCCCCTATATAACTGCCCCTACATGACCCCCTGCCCCTATACGACCCTCTAGGGAGAACCCCCTGTCCGGGTACCGCGTGACGCTGGGGGTCCTGCACCTCCTCTCCCCTCCCCCCGACGCCCAGGTGCGCCGGGTCAGCCGGGTGGCCCTGCCCCCCCCCCTCTCGCGACCCTCTCGCGACAGGGGGGGGCGGGGAGGGGCACGGGGGGGGCGGGGACCTGGCCCTGGTCCGCCTCGACCCCCCCCGCGGCCCCCTCGCGCTGGGTGCGCCCCATCTGCCTGCCCGGCCCCCCACCTGCGCCTCCCCCCCGGCACCAACTGCACCCTCACCGGCTGGGGGCACCGCCGCACCGCAGGTAGGGGGGGGGGCTTGGGGACATCTGGGGGACACTGGGGACACTTTGGGGACACTTTGGGGACACTTTGGGGGGGCTTGGGGACATTTTGGGGACACTTTGGGGGGGGGTTGGGGACATCTGGGGACACTGGGGACACTTTGGGGACACTTTGGGGGGGGTTGGGGACATCTGGGGACACTTTGGGGGGGTTGGGGACACCTGGGGACACTTTGGGGGGGGTTGGGGACACTTTGGGGGGGGTTGGGGACATTTTGGGGACACTTTGGGGGGGGGTTGGGGACATCTGGGGACACTTTGGGGGGGTTGGGGACATTTTGGGGACACTTTGGGGGGGGTTGGGGACATCTGGGGACACTTTGGGGGGGCTTGGGGACATTTTGGGGACACTTTGGGGGGGGGTTGGGGACATCTGGGGACACTTTGGGGGGGTTGGGGGACATTTTGGGGACACTTTGGGGGGGGGTTGGGGGACATCTGGGGACACTGGGGACACTTTGGGGGGGGTTGGGGGCGGTTTGGGGACACTTTGGGGGCGCTTGGGGACATCTGGGGACACTTTGGGGGGGTGTTGGGGGGGCTTGGGGACATTTGGGGACACTTTGGGGGGGCTTGGGGACAGCTGGGGACACTTTGGGGGGGCTTGGGGACATTTTGGGGACACTTGGGGGGGGGGTTGGGGACACTTTGGGGGGGGGTTGGGGACATTTGGGGACACTTTGGGGGGGCTTGGGGACATTCTGGGGACACTTTGGGGGGGTTGGGGACATCTGGGGACACTTTGGGGGGGCTTGGGGACATCTGGGGACACTTTGGGGGGGTTGGGGACATCTGGGGACACTTTGGGGACACTTCGGGGGGGTTGGGGGCATTGGGGGACACTTTGGGGACACTTTGGGGACACTTTGGGGGGGCTTGGGGACATCTGGGGGGGTTGGGCACACTTTGGGGTGGTTGGGGGCGTTTTGGGGACATTTTGGGGACATTTGGGGGGGGTTGGGGGGGGTTGGGGACACTTTGGGGGACACTTTGGGGGGGCTTGGGGGCACTTTGGGGGGGGGGAGCTTTAGGGGGACGGGGGGGGTTGGGGGAGATTTGGGGGGGAAACGGGGGGGGATTTGGGGGGGGGAAGTGGGGGATTTGGTGACACGGGGGGGGGGGGACTTGGGGACACTTTGGGGACACCTTGGGGACATTTGGTGACCTGTCCCCCCCCCCGTTGTCCCCCCCCCCCAGCCCCGCTGCCCCCCCCCCCGCACCCTGCAGCAGGTGGAGCTGCCGCTCATCAGCGCCCGGCGCTGCCGCTGCCTCTACGGGGGGGGGGACAGCGGGGACACCGGGGGGAGGTGACACCGGCGGTGGTGGCACCTCGGGGACAGCGGGGGGACAATTTGGGGACCCCCGCGTGGGACACGCTCTGCGCCGGGTACCCCGAGGGGCAGCGCGACGCCTGCCAGGTGGGGACCCCCTCCCCCCCCTCGGTGTCACCTCGTGTCACCTCCCCCCCCCTTCCCCCCAGTGTCACCTCCCCCCCCCTCCCCCAGTGTCACCTCCGTGTCAGCCCCTGTGTCCCCAGATGTCCCCTATTGTCCCCAACTGTCCCCATTACCCTTATTGTCCCCAAATGTCCCCAAATGTCCCCATTGTCCCCATTACCCTAAATGTCCCCAATTGTCCCTATTGTCCCCAAGTGTCCCCAACACCCAATTGTCCCCAAATGTCCCCAATGTCCCCCATTACCCCAATTACCCCCAACACCCCCATTACCCTAAATGTCCCCAACTGTCCCCAATGTCCCCAATGTCCCCAACTGTCCCCAAATGTCCCCAAACATCCCCAAATGTACCCAATGTGCCCAATTGTCCCTATTGTCCCCATTACCCTTATTGTCCCCAACTGTCCCCAACATCCCCAACTGTCCCCATTGTCCCCAATGTCCCCATTACCCTAAATGTCCCCATTACCCCCATTGTCCCCAATGTCCCCAAATGTCCCCAATGTCCCCAACGTCCCCAAATGTCCCCAATGTCCCCATTGTCCCCATTGTCCCCATTACCCCAACACCCCCATTACCCTAAATGTCCCCATTGTCCCCAACACCCAATTGTCCCCCAATGTCCCCAAATGTCCCCAAATGTCCCCAATGTCCCCATTACCCTAATTGTCCTCAAATGTCCCAAATGTCCCCAATGTCCCCAAATGTCCCCAACTGTCCCCAATGTCCCCAAACGTCCCCAACTGTCCCCAACTGTCCCCAAACGTCCCCAAATGTCCCCAATGTCCCCATTACCCTTATTGTCCCCAAATGTCCCCAACTGTCCCCAAATGTCCCCAAACGTCCCCAACTGTCCCCAGTGTCTCCAAATGTCCCCATTGTCTCCAATGTCCCCATTACCCCAATTACCCCCAACACCCCCATTACCCTAAATGTCCCCATTGTCCCCAATGTCCCCAATGTCCCCAAATGTCCCCAACTGTCCCCAATGTCCCCAAACGTCCCCAACTGTCCCCAAATGTTCCCAATGTCCCCATTGTCCCCAATGTCCCCATTACCCCAATTACCCCCATTACCCTAAATGTCCCCATTGCCCCCATTGTCCCCAATGTCCCCAACTGTCCCCAAACGTCCCCAAATGTCCCCATTGTCCCCAATGTCCCCAATTACCCCCATTACCCTAAATGTCCCCATTGTCCCCAACACCCAATTGTCCCCCAATGTCCCCAATGTCCCCAACGTCCCCAACTGTCCCCAATGTCCCCCATTGTCCCCAATGTCCCCATTACCCCAATTACCTCCATTACCCTAAATGTCCCCAATGTCCCCAAATGTCCCCAAATGTCCCCAAACATCCCCAAACGTCCCCAAATGTCCCCAATGTGCCCAATTGTCCCTATTGTCCCCATTACCCTTATTGTCCCCAAATGTCCCCAATGTCCCCATTGTCCCCAATGTCCCCATTACCCCAATTACCCCCATTACCCTAAATGTTCCCATTGCCCCCATTACCCCCAATGTCCCCAACGTCCCCAATGTCCCCAACTGTCCCCCAACCGTCCCCAACTGTCCCCAAATGTCCCCAAACGTCCCCAAATGTCCCCAATGTCCCCATTACCCTTATTGTCCCCAAATGTCCTCAATGTCCCCAATGTCCCCAATTGTCCCCAATTGTCCCCAAATGTCCCCAATGTCCCCAAACGTCCCCAACTGTCCCCAAATGTCCCCAAATGTCCCCAAATGTCCCCAATGTCCCCAAATGTCCCCAACTGTCCCCATTGACCCCCAAATGTCCCCAACTGCCCCCAAATGTCCCCAAATGTCCCCAAACATCCCCAACTGTCCCCCAATGTCCCCAAACGTCCCCAACTGTCCCCAACTGTCCCCAACTGTCCCCCAATGTCCCCAATGTCCCCAAATGTCCCCAATGTCCCCATTGTCCCCCAATGTCCCCATTACCCCAACACCCCCCATTACCCTAAATGTCCCCATTGCCCATATTGCCCCCATTACCCCCATTGTCCCCAATGTCCCCAACTGTCCCCAAATGTCCTCAATGTCCCCAAATGTCCCCATTGTCCCCAATGTCCCCAATGTCCCCATTACCCAATTACCCCCATTACCCCATTACCTAAATGTCCCCATTGCCCCCAACGTCCCCAAATGTCCCCAATGTCCCCAACTGTCCCCAAATGTCCCCAACTGTCCCCAAATGTCCCCAAATGTCCCCAAATGTCCCCAATGTCCCCATTACCCTTATTGTCCCCAAATGTCCCCAATGTCCCCAATGTCCCCAAATGTCCCCCAATGTCCCCATTACCCTTATTGTCCCCAAATGTCCCCAATGTCCCCAATGTCCCCAAATGTCCCCAATGTCCCCATTACCCTTATTGTCCCCAAATGTCCCCAATGTCCCCAACGCCCCCAATGTCCCCATTGTCCCCATTACCCCAACACCCCCCATTACCCTAAATGTCCCCCATTGCCCCCATTGCCCCCATTACCCCCATTGTCCCCAATGTCCCCAACTGTCCCCAAATGTCCTCAATGTCCCCAAATGTCCCCATTGTCCCCAATGTCCCCAATGTCCCCATTACCCCAATTACCCCCATTACCCCAAATGTCCCCAACTGCCCCCAAATGTCCCCAAATGTCCCCAAACATCCCCAACTGTCCCCCAATGTCCCCAAACGTCCCCAACTGTCCCCAACTGTCCCCAACTGTCCCCCAATGTCCCCAATGTCCCCCAAATGTCCCCAATGTCCCCAACTGTCCCCAAATGTCCCCAACTGTCCCCAAATGTCCCCAAATGTCCCCCAATGTCCCCAACGTCCCCAACGTCCCCAATGTCCCCAAATGTCCCCAATGTCCCCAACTGTCCCCAAATGTCCCCAATGTCCCCCAAATGTCCCCAATGTCCCCATTGTCCCCATTACCCCAACACCCCCATTACCCTAAATGTCCCCATTGTCCCCAACACCCAATTGTCCCCCAATGTCCCCAATGTCCCCCAACGTCCCCAATGTCCCCAACTGTCCCCAATGTCCCCAACTGTCCCCAAACATCCCCAAACGTCCCCAAATGTCCCCAAATGTCCCCAATGTCCCCATTACCCTTATTGTCCCCAACTGTCCCCAAATGTCCCCAAACGTCCCCAACTGTCCCCAACTGTCCCCAATGTCCCCATTACCCCAATTACCCCCAACACCCCCATTACCCTAAATGTCCCCAATGTCCCCATTACCCCCATTGTCCCCAATGTCCCCAACTGTCCCCAATGTCCCCATTACCCCAACACCCCCATTGCCCCCCATTACCCCCATTGTCCCCAACGTCCCCCAACCGTCCCCAACCGTCCCCCCCGCCCCCTGTCCCCTTCCCCCCCCCAGGGCGACTCCGGTGGCCCCCTGGCGTGCCGCGTGGGGGGCTGGTGGCTGCTGGCGGGGGTGGCCAGCTGGGGGCAGGGCTGCGGCCTCCCCGCCCGCCCGGGGGTCTACACCCGGCCCGGCGCCCACGCCGACTGGATCGCCGCCACCGTCCCCGAGGCCACCCTGCGCCCCCCCCCCCCCTTGGGGACAGCGACATCGGGGACGAGGAGGAGGAGGAGGAGGAGGAGGACGGCGGCCGGTGTCACCCCGAGGGCTGGGCGCCACCCCGAGGTGCTGGGGCCAGCGGGGGGGGCCGTGGCGGGGGGCGGCGGGGGGCGGGTGGGGGGGCGTGGGGGTGGCGCTGGGGGTGGCGCTGGTGACAGTGGTGGGGGGCGTGGGGGTGAGGAGCCCAGAAACGGGTGGTGGCAGCCAAAAGGGGGGGCGAGGAGCGTCGTGGTGGCACCCAAAAATGGGTAAGGGAACCCAAAAAATGGACGAGGGAACCCAAAAGTGGACGATGGAACCAAAAATGGCTTCAAGGACTTCATGGTGGCACCCAAAAATGGGTGGTGGCAGCCAAAATGGCCTCAAGAGCTTGGTGGTGGCACCCAAAAATGGACAATGGCACCCAAAAATGGACGAGGGAACCCAAAAGTGGACAATGGAACCCAAAAATGGCACCAGGAGCCTCGTGGTGGCACCCAAAAATGGGTGGTGGCAGCCAAAAGTGGACAATGGAACCCAAAAGTGGACAATGGAACCCAAAATGGTTTCAAGGACTTGGTGGTGGCACCCAAAAATGGACAATGGAACCCCAAAATGGACAATGGAACCCAAAAGTGGACGATGGAACCCAAAAATGGACAATGGAACCCAAAATGACCTCAAGAACTTCATGGTGGCACCCAAAAATGGGTGGTGGCAGCCAAAATGGCCTCAAGAGCTTGGTGGTGGCACCCAAAAATGGACAATGGAACCCAAAAATGGACGAGGGAACCCAAAAATGGCACCAGGAGCCTCGTGGTGGCACCCAAAAATGGGTAAGGGAACCCAAAAAATGGACGAGGGAACCCAAAAATGGACGATGGAACCCAAAATGGTTTCAAGGACTTGGTGGTGGCACCCAAAAATGGACAATGGCACCCAAAAGTGGACGATGGCACCCAAAAATGGACAAGGGAACCCAAAAATGGACAATGGAACCCAAAAGTGGACGATGGAACCCCAAAAATGGACGAGGGAACCCAAAAGTGGCACCAGGAGCCTCGTGGTGGCACCCAAAAATGGGTGGTGGCACCCAAAATGGCACCAAGAACCTCGTGGTGGCACCCAAAAATGGACAATGGCACCCAAGATGGCACCAGGAACCCAATGGTAGCACCCATGAAAGACCTCAGCACCCACAATGGTCCCCCAGCACCCATGGGTGGCCCCCAGCACCCATGAAGGACCAGGGCACCCATGAAGGCCCCCAGCACCCATGGGTGGCCCCCAACACCCAAGATGTCCCCAAGAACACCCACGGGTGGCACCCATGGTGGCCCCCAGCACCCATGAAGGACCTCAGCACCCATGGGTGGCCCCCAACACCCAAGATGTCCCCAAGAACACCCATGGGTGGCACCCACGAAGGACCTCAGCACCCATGGGTGGCACCCATGGTGGCCCCCAGCACCCATGAAGGACCAGGGCACCCATGGGTGGCCCCCAGCACCCAAGATGTCCCCAAGAACACCCACGGGTGGCACCCATGGTGGCCCCCAGCACTCATGAAGGCCCCCAGCACCCATGGGTGGCACCCATGGTGGCCCCCAGCACTCATGAAGGACCAGGGCACCCATGGGTGGCCCCCAGCACCCAAGATGTCTCCAGGAACACCCATGGGTGGCACCCATGAAGGACCTCAGCACCCATGGGTGGCACCCATGGTGACCCCCAGCACCCACGAAGGTCCCCCAGCACCCATGGGTGGCCCCCAGCGCCCATGGCGACCCCCAGCACCCATGAAGGACCAGAGCACCCATGAAGGCCCCCCAGCACCCATGGGTGGCACCCAATACCCAAGATGTCCCCAAGAACACCCACGGGTGGCACCCAAGGTGTCCCCCCAGCACCCATGAAGGACCTCAGCACCCATGGGTGGCCCCCAACACCCAAGATGTCTCCAGGAACACCCATGGGTGGCACCCACGAAGGACCTCAGCACCCATGGGTGGCACCCATGGTGACCCCCAGCACCCATGAAGGACCAGGGCACCCATGGGTGGCCCCCAACACCCAGGATGTCTCCAAGAACACCCACAGGTGGCACCCATAGGGGCCCCCAGCACTCATGAAGGCCCCCAGCACCCATGGGTGGCACTCATGGTGGCCCCCAGCACCCATGAAGGACCAGGGCACCCATGGGTGGCCCCCAGCACCCAAGATGTCCCCAAGAACACCCATGGGTGGCACCCACGAAGGACCTCAGCACCCATGGGTGGCCCCCATGATGCCCCCCAGCACCCATGGGTGGCCCCCCAACACCCAAGATGTCTCCAGGAACACCCACAGGTGGCATGCATGAAGGACTTCAGCACCCATGGGTGGCACCCACGAAGGTCCCCCAGCACTCATGAAGGACCAGAGCACCCACGAAGCCCTCCAGCACCCATGGGTGCCACCCCCCAGCACCCCCCCACGCCCCCAAATAAACCACGCCAGCACCCCACAAACCACCTCCAGCCTTTTATTCACGGGTGGGGGAGCAGCACCCATGGGTGGGGGAGCACCCATGGGTGGGGGCGGGGGGAGGGGCAGCACCCATGGGTGCTGGCGGCCCCCGCTCACTTCTTGGCCAGCTTGGCCTGCTTGTGCTTCGGCGGCGCCCACCGCAGGCAGATGGAGTCCACTGGGGGGGGAGGGGGGGAGGGGACAAAATTAGGGTGCTGAGGGGGGACGGGGGAGCACCCATGGGTGCTGGGGGGGGGGGGGGGGAGGGGCACCCACCGGTGATGGGCGGCTTCTTGTACTGGGCGCTCTTGAGGTGCTCCTCCACCAGCTTGGGGGTGACGCAGATGACGTGCTGCCCCTTCCAGTACTTGACCATGTTGAGGGACTGCAGGGTGCTGATGATGTCGGTCTGGGTGATGCTGGTCATCTGGCTGGGGGGGTGGGGGGGGTTACTGGGAGCACTGGGAGGGACTGGGAGCGACTGGGAGGGACTGGGAGGGGGTTTGAGGGGGGTTTGGGGTGGTTTTAGAGTGGTTTTGGGGTGGTGGTGGTGGTCTAAAAGTGGTTTGGAGGTGCTGGGAGGTAACTGGGAGGACTGGGAGGGGTTACTGGGAGGGTTTTGGGGTGGTTTTAGGGGGACTTTGGGGGGTTTTGGGGTGGTGGTGGTGGTTTAGAGGTGCTGGGAGGTAACTGGGAGGACTAGGAGGGGTTACTGGGAGCACTGGGAGGGACTAGGAGGGGTTACTGGGAGGACTGGGAAGTACTGGGAGGAGGTTTGAGGGGGGTTTGGGGTGGTTTGAGGTGGGCTTTGGGGGATTTTGGGGTGGTGGTGGTGGTCTAAAAGTGGTTTGGAGGTGCTGGGAGGTAACTGGGAGCACTGGGAGGGGTTACTGGGAGGACTGGGAGGTACTGGAAGGGGTTACTGGGAGGACTGGGAGCATTGGGAGGGGTTACTGGGGGAACTGGGAGGGGTTTGGGGGGATTTTAGGGGGACTTTGGGGGGTTTTGGGGTGGTGGTTGTGGTTTAGAGATGCTGGGAGGTAACTGGGAGCACTGGGAGCTACTGGGAGGGGTTACTGGGAGCACTGGGAGGTACTGGAAGGGGTTACTGGGAGGACTGGGAGAGACTGGGAGCATTGGGAGGGGTTACTGGGGGAACTGGGAGGGGTTTGGGGGGATTTTAGGGGGACTTTGGGGGGTTTTGGGGTGGTGGCGATGGTCTAAGAGTGGTTTAGAGGTGCTGGGAGGTAACTGGGAGCACTGGGAGGGGTTACTGGGAGGACTGGGAGCACTGGGAAGGGTTACTGGGGGGACTGGGAGGGGCTTGGGGGGGTTTAGGGGGGTTTTGGGGTGGTGGTGGTGGTCTAAGAGTGGTTTAGAGGTGCTGGGAGGTAACTGGGAGCACTGGGAGGGGTTACTGGGAGGACTGGGAGGTACTGGAAGGGGTTACTGGGAGGACTGGGAGAGACTGGGAGCACTGGGAGGGGTTACTGGGGGAACTGGGAGGGGTTTGGGGTGGTTTTAGGGGGACTTTGGGGGGGTTTTGGGGTGGTGGTTGTGGTTTAGAGATGCTGGGAGGTAACTGGGAGCACTGGGAGCTACTGGGAGGGGTTACTGGGAGCACTGGGAGGGACTGGGAGGGGTTACTGGGAGGACTGGGAAGTACTGGGAGGAGGTTTGAGGGGGGTTTGGGGTGGTTTGAGGGGGACTTTGGGGGGTTTTGGGGTGGTGGTGGTGGTCTAAAAGTGGTTTGGAGGTGCTGGGAGGTAACTGGGAGGACTGGGAGGGGTTACTGGAAGCACTGGGAGCGGTTACTGGGAGAACTGGGAGCTACTGGGAGGGGTTACTGGGAGGACTGGGGGGACTCGGAGGGGGTTTGAGGGGACTTTGGGGGATTTTGGGGTGGTGGTTGTGGTTTAGAGGTGCTGGGAGGTAACTGGGAGCACTGGGAGGGGTTACTGGGAGAACTGGGAGGGACTGGGAGGGTTTACTGGGAGGACTGGGGGGACTGGGAGGGGGTTTGGGGGTGGTTTGAGGGGGGCTTTGGGGGGTTCTGGGGTGGTGGTTGTGGTTTAGAGGTGCTGGGAGGTAACTGGGAGGACTGGGAGGGGTTACTGGGAGCACTGGGAAGGGCACAGGACCTCCAGCAGCACCCACAGCCCAAGTTACTGGGGGTTACTGGTCTTACTGGGCTCTTAGTGCTCTTACTGGGGGCTCACTGCTCTTACTGGGCGCTTACTGGTCTTACTGGGCGCTTACTGGTCTTACTGGGAGCTTACTGGTCATACTGGTGCCCACCTGAGGTCCCTGATGGTGAGGGAAGCCCCCCAGGACCTCCAGCAGCACCCATGGCTCACGTTACTGGTCATACTGGGCTCTTAGTGCTCTTACTGGGGGCTTACTGCTCTTACTGGGATCTTAGTGCTCTTACTGGGAGCATACTGGTGATACTGGGAGCGTACTGGTGCCTACCTGAGGTCCTTGATGGAGAAGGAAGCCCCCCAGGACCTCCAGCAGCACCCGTGGCTCAAGTTACTGGTCATACTGGGCTCTTAGTGCTCTTACTGGGGGCTTACTGCTCTTACTGGGATCTTAGTGCTCTTACTGGGAGCATACTGGTGATACTGGGAGCGTACTGGTGCCCACCTGAGCTCCCTGATGGTGAGGGAAGCCCCCCAGGACCTCCAGCAGCACCCACGGCTCACGTTACTGGTCATACTGGGCTCTTAGTGCTCTTACTGGGCGCTTACTGCTCTTACTGGGCGCTTACTGGTCTTACTGGGAGCTTACTGGTCATACTGGTGCCCACCTGAGGTCCCTGATGGTGAGGGAAGCCCCCCAGGACCTCCAGCAGCACCCACGGCTCACGTTACTGGTCATACTGGGCTCTTAGTGCTCTTACTGGGGGCTTACTGCTCTTACTGGGATCTTAGTGCTCTTACTGGGAGCATACTGGTGATACTGGGAGCGTACTGGTGCCCACCTGAGCTCCCTGATGGTGAGGGAAGCCCCCCAGGACCTCCAGCAGCACCCACGGCTCACGTTACTGGTCATACTGGGCTCTTAGTGCTCTTACTGGGCGCTTACTGCTCTTACTGGGCGCTTACTGGTCTTACTGGGAGCTTACTGGTCATACTGGTGCCCACCTGAGGTCCCTGATGGTGAGGGAAGCCCCCCAGGACCTCCAGCAGCACCCACGGCTCACGTTACTGGTCATACTGGGCTCTTAGTGCTCTTACTGGGGGCTTACTGCTCTTACTGGGATCTTAGTGCTCTTACTGGGAGCATACTGGTGATACTGGGAGCATACTGGTGCCCACCTGAGGTCCCTGATGGTGAGGGAAGCCCCCCAGGACCTCCAGGAGCACCCATGGCTCAAGTTACTGGGGGTTACTGGAAATAATGGGATCTTACTGCTCTTACTGGGCGCTTACTGGTCTTACTGGGAGCATACTGGTGCCCACCTGAGCTCCTTGATGGAGAAGGAAGCCCCCCAGGACCTCCAGCAGCACCCACGGCTCACGTTACTGGTCATACTGGGCTCTTAGTGCTCTTACTGGGCGCTTACTGCTCTTACTGGGATCTTAGTGCTCTTACTGGGAGCATACTGGTGATACTGGGAGCATACTGGTGCCCACCTGAGGTCCCTGATGGTGAGGGAAGCCCCCCAGGACCTCCAGGAGCACCCATGGCTCAAGTTACTGGGGGTTACTGGAAATAATGGGATCTTACTGCTCTTACTGGGCGCTTACTGGTCTTACTGGGAGCATACTGGTGCCCACCTGAGCTCCTTGATGGAGAAGGAAGCCCCCCAGGACCTCCAGCAGCACCCACGGCTCACGTTACTGGTCATACTGGGCTCTTAGTGCTCTTACTGGGCGCTTACTGCTCTTACTGGGATCTTAGTGCTCTTACTGGGAGCATACTGGTGATACTGGGAGCGTACTGGTGCCCACCTGAGGTCCTTGATGGACAGCGTCCCCCGGAAGTCCCGCAGGATCTCCAGCAGCACCCAGGACCAGTAACTGCGGTAGCTCAGCTTGCCCAGGTCCGAGAGCGGCTTCTCGGGGGACCCCACGGTGCTCTCCAGTTTGGACAGCTCGTAGCCTTGTGGGGGGGAGGGGCAGAGGGTGGGGGGGGGGGCACCCATGGGACCTCGGCGTCCCCAAATCGTCCCCGTTTGTCCCCAAAAACGTGGGGGGGGGCACTCACTGAAGGCGATGAGGAACTTGCCGTAGCCGCGGCGCTGGTAGGGGGGCAGGGTGAGGATGCAGGCCACGTTGTTGCCGTCGGGCGACTCCTTCTCCTGGAGGGGGGTGGGGGAGGGGGGATTGGCACCCAGGGGTGGCACCTGGTGGCACCCATGGGTGGCCCCCCCACCCCCCCCCCCGGGGGGGGGCACCTTGGAGAAGTAGCCGACGATGTGGGCGCCCTGGCGGTCCACCTCGGTGAGGAGGTAGAAGACGAAGGGCTCGACGTCGAAGTAGAGCGTCTTGTGGTCCAGGAAGAGCTTGGCCAGCAGGCACAGGTTCTGGCAGTAGATCTGGGAGGGGGAGGGGTTGTGACGTCATGTCGCGACATCCCGTGGCGTGGCGTGACATGGGGTGGCGCGTCTTTCCCCCCCAGGGGTCATGGTGTGGTAGAGGTTGGCCAACGGGAGGTGGTTGTCATGGGTAGACCTGGTGTCCCGTGTTGTTACGTGTCATTACATGTCGTGACATGTCACTGCATGTCGCGACACATCATCATGTGTCATGATATGTCATGATATGTCACCATGTGTCACCTCCATGTCCCCATGGGTCATGGTTTGGTAGAGGTTGGCCAACAGGAGCAGGTTGTCATGGGTAGACCTGGTGTCCCGTGTTGTTACGTGTCATCGCGTGTCGTGACATGTCACGATATATCATCATATGTCATGATATGTCATCGCATGTCATGATATGTCACCACGTGTCATCTCCATGTCCCCATGAGTCATGGTGTGGTAGAGGTTCGCCAACGAGAGGTGGTTGTCATGGGTAGACCTGGTGTCCCGTGTTGTTATGTGTCATTACATGTCGTGACATGTCACTGCATGTCATGATATGTCATCATGTATCATGATATGTCACCATGTGTCACCTCCATGGCCCCATGGGTCATGATCTGGTAGAGGTTGGCCAACGAGAGCACGTATCATGGATAGACCTGGTGTCCCGTGTTGTTACGTGTCATCGTGTGTCATGACATGTCACGATATATCATCATATGTCATGATATGTCATCGCATGTCATGATATGTCACCATGTGTCACCTCCATGTCCCCGTGGATCATGGTTTGGTAGAGGTTGGCCAACGGGAGCAGGTTATCATGGGTAGACCTGGTGTCCCGTGTTGTTATGTGTCGTGACATGTCGTGACATGTCACTGCATGTCGCGACATGTCATCACGTGTCATGATATGTCATTGCGTGTCATGATATGTCATTGCGTGTCACGATATGTCACGTGTCATCATGCGTCACCTCTGTGTCCCCCCCATGTCCCCAAGGGTCATGGTTTGGTAGAGGTTGGCCAATGAGGTGGTTGTCATGGGTAGACCTGGTGTCCTGTGTTGTTACGTGTCATTACATGTCGTGACATGTCATGATATGTCATCTCATGTCGTGATATGTCATCATATGTCATCACATGTCATGATATGTCACCATGTGTCACCTCCATGTCCCCACGGGTCATGGTATGGTAGAGGTTGGCCAATGAGAGCACGTTATCATGGGGAGACCTGGTGTCCCACGTTGTTACGTGTCATCATATGTCATGACATGTCATGATATGTCATCATGTGTCATGATATGTCACCATGTGTCACCTCCATGTCCCCATGAGTCATGATCTGGTAGAGGTTGGCCAACGGGAGCACGTTATCATGGGTAGACCTGGTGTCCCGTGTTGTTACGTGTCATTACATGTCGTGACATGTCACTGCATGTCGCGACACGTCATCACGTGTCATGATATGTCATTGTGTGTCACGATATGTTACGTGTCATCATGTGTCACCTCTGTGTCCTCTCCATGTCCCCAAGGGTCATGGTTTGGTAGAGGTTGGCCAATGAGGTGGTTGTCATGGGTAGACCTGGTGTCCCGTGTTGTTACGTGTCATCGCGTGTCATGACATGTCACAATATATCATCATATGTCATGATATGTCACCATGTGTCACCTCCATGTCCCCATGGATCATGGTGTGGTAGAGGTTGGCCAACGAGAGGTGGTTGTCATGGGTAGACCTGGTGTCCCGTGTTGTTATGTGTCATTACATGTCGTGACATGTCACTGCATGTCGTGACACGTCATCACATGTCATGATATGTCACGTGTCATCATGTGTCACCTCTGTGTCCCCTCCATGTCCCCAAGGGTCATGGTTTGGTAGAGGTTGGCCAACGAGAGGTGGTTGTCATGGGTAGACCTGGTGTCCCGTGTTGTTATGTGTCATTACATGTCGTGACATGTCATTGCATGCCATGATATGTCATCTCATGTCATGATATGTCACTGCATGTCATGATATGTCATCACGTGTCATGATATGTCACCATGTGTCACCTCCATGTCCCCATGAGTCATGGTTTGGTGGAGGTTGGCCAATGAGAGGTGGTTGTCATGGGTAGACCTGGTGTCCCACGTTGTTACGTGTCATCATATGTCATGACATGTCATGATATGTCATTATGTGTCATGACATGTCACATGTCATCATGTGTCACCTCTGTGTCCCCTCCATGTCCCCATGAGTCATGATCTGGTAGAGGTTGGCCAACGGGAGCAGGTTGTCATGGGTAGACCTGGTGTCCTGTGTTGTTATGTGTCATCATATGTCGTGACATGTCATGATATGTCTTGATATGTCATCATGTGTCACGATATGTCATCATGTGTCATGATATGTCATGATATGTCACCATGTGTCACCTCCATGTCCCCATGAGTCGTGATCTGGTAGAGGTTGGCCAACGGGAGCACGTTATCATGGGTAGACCTGGTGTCCCGTGTTGTTACGTGTCATCACATGTCACGACATGTCACGATATGTCATTGTGTGTCATGACATGTCACGTGCCATCACGTGTCACCTCTGTGTCCCCTCCATGTCCCCATGGGTCATGATCTGGTAGAGGTTGGCCAACGAGAGTAGGTTATCATGGGTAGACCTGGTGTCCCGTGCCATCACGTGTCACGACATCTCCCCACATGTCACGACATGTCCCCGCGTGTCACGACATGTCCCCGCGTGTCACGATACGTCCCCGCGCGTCGCCCCGCACCTTGTGGTCCTTGCCGTCCACCTCGTACACGGAGATGTTGCTCTTGCGGTAGATCTCGCGCCCCGGCGGCTGCCGCCACTGGCACTGGCCCTGGGGACAAGGACACGCGTGGCACCGCCCTGTCACGCGTCACGCGGGTCCTAAGCGTGTCACACGCCTGTCACACGCGTGTCACACGCGTGTCACCAACCCCACAGGACCTCTAGGTGCCCCTGGACCTCATGAACCTGCACCAAGACTTGGAGATCCAAGACTTGGGCCACCCCATACGCCACGTGTCCATGTCCCCACATGTCACACGCGTGTCCCACGTGTCCCCACACGTGTCACACGTGTCCCTAAGCCTGTCACACGTGTCCCTAAGCGTGTCACACGCGTGTCACCAAACATATCAAAGCTCTAGGTGCCCCTAGGCTTCATGAACCTGCACCAAGACTTGGAGATCCAAGGCTTGGGCCACCCCGCACCCCACATGTCCGTGTCCCCACGTGTCCCAAACATGTCCCACGTGTCCCTAAGCGTGTCACATGCGTGTCACACGTGTCCCTAAGCGTGTCACCAACCCCGTAGAACCTCTAGGTGCCCCTAGAGCTCATGAACCTGAACCAGGACTTGGAGATCCAAGACTTGGGCCACCCCACACGCCACGTGTCCGTGTCCCCACGTGTCACACGTGTGTCCTACATGTCCCCACACGTGTCACACGTGTCCCTAAGCATGTCACATGTGTCCCTAAGCGTGTCACACGCGTGTCACCAGACACATGAAAGCTCTAGGTGCCCCTGGGCTTCATGAACCTGCACCAGGACTTGGAGATCCAAGGCTTGGGCCACCCCACACCCCACATGTCCGTGTCCCCACGTGTCCCAAACATGTCACGCGTGTCCCTAAGCGTGTCACATGCGTGTCACACATGTCCCTAAGCGTGTCACCAACCCCACAGAACCTCTAGGTGCCCCCAGACCTCATGAACCTGAACCAGGACTTGGAGATCCAAGGCTTGGGCCACCCCGCACCCCACATGTCCGTGTCCCCACGTGTCCCAAACATGTCCCACGCGTGTCCCCACGTGTCACACGCGTGTCACACGTGTCCCTAAGCATGTCACACGCGTGTCACCAAACATATCAAAGCTCTAGGTGCCCCCAGACCTCACGAACCTGAACCAGGACTTGGAGATCCAAGGCTTGGGCCACCCCGCACCCTGCATGTCCGCGTCCCCACGTGTCCCAAACATGTCCCACATGTCCCCACATGTGTCACACGTGTCCCCAAGCATGTCACATGCGTCCCTAAGCGTGTCACACGCGTGTCACCAGACATATCAAAGCTCTAGGTGCCCCTGGGCTTCATGAACCTGCACCAAGACTTGGAGATCCAAGGCTTGGGCCACCCCGCACGCCACGTGTCCGTGTCCCCACGTGTCCCACACGTGTCCCACGTGTCCCCACGCGTGTCCCCCGTGTCCCACGCGTGTCCCCGCGCGCCACGCACCAGGTGCAGGCGGTAGGTGCGCTCGTACTTCATGTACTTGAGGCAGTACTCGCAGATCCACAGCTTGGGCTGCTTGCCGTAGTCCTCGGGGAAGGGCGAGAAGTACCAGGCGTCGATCTCGAAGTGCCCGATGTGGATCTTGTCCACGTACTTCACCTTGGTGATCTGTTCATTTTTGGGGCGAAAAACGGCGATTTCGGGTCGCTGCCGGCCTCCTGCCTTTGGGTTTGGGGGTTGGGAGCGGGTCCCGGGCGGGTTGCGGGGGGGAAACGGCCCCGTTTCGGGGCCTGGCTCACCGCCTCGTGCTCCTTCTCCAGCGCGGCCGTGGTGGGATCCATCTCGGCGTAGGTCTGCCAGGGGCTCCCAGTAACTCCCAGTGCCTCCCAGTAGCTCCCAGTAACACCCAGTGTATCCTCCAGGGGCTCCCAGTAACTCCCAGTAACTCCCAGTAACACCCAGTGACCCCCAGAGTATCCTTCAGTGCCTCCCAGTAACTCCCAGTAACACCCAGTGACTCCCAGAGTATCCCCCAGTGCCTCCCACTAACTCCCAGTAACTCCCAGTAACCCCCAGAGTATCCCCCAGGGCCTCCCAGTAACTCCTAGTAACATCCAGTGACCCCCAGAGTATCCTCCAGGGCCTCCCAGTAACTCCCAGTAACTCCCAGTAACCCCCAGAGTATCCCCCAGGGCCTCCCAGTAACTCCCAGTAACACCCAGTGTATCCCCCAGGGCCTCCCAGTAACTTCCAGTGCCTCCCAGTGACCCCTAGAGTATCTCCCAGGGCCTCCCAGTAGCTCCCAATAACAGCCAGCGTATCCTCCAGGGCCTCCCAGTAACTTCCAGTGCCTCCCAGTAACGCCCAGAGTATCCACCAGGGCCTCCCAGTGACATCCAGTGACCCCCAGAGTGTCCCCCAGGGCCTCCCAGTAACTCCCAGTGCACCCCAATCCTCTCCCAATCCCTCCCAGTGCCCCCCAGTCCCCTCCCAGTGCTCCCCAGTCCCCCCTCAATGCCTCCTAATCCCATCCCAGTGCCTCCCAGTGCCCCCCAATCCCCTCCCAGTCCCTCCCAGTGCCCCCCAGTCCCTCCCAGTCCCCCCTCAATGCCTCCTAATCCCATTCCATTGCATCCCAGTCCCTCCCAGTGCCCCTCAACCCCCTCCCAGTGCCCCCCAACCCCCTCCTAGTCCCTCCCAGTGCCCCCCAGTCCCTCACAGTCCCCCCTCAATGCCCCCAATCCCTCCCAGTCGCTTCCCAATGCCTCCCAGCTCCCCCCAATTCCTTCCCAGCCCCTCCAAGTCAGCTCCCAGTGCCCCCCAATCCCCTCCCAGTGCCCCCCACTCCCCTCCCAGTGCCCCCCAACCCCCTCCCAGTCCCTCCCAGTGCCCCCCAATCCCCTCTCAGTGCCCCCCAGTTCCCTCCCAGTCCCTCCCAGTGCCCCCCAGTCCCCACTCAATGCCTCCTAATCCCATCCCATCGCATCCCAGTCCCTCCCAGTGCCCCTCAACCCCCTCCCAGTGCCCCCCAGTCCCCTCCCAGTCCCTCCCAGTGCCCACCTTCTGCACGTGGTTGATCTCATCGTGCTTGCGCTTCTGGTTGCGGGTGATCTTGCGCTCGGGCTGCTCGGGGAGGTCGCCCAGGAACTGCTCAGTGCTCTTCTGCACCGCCTCCTTCAGCGTCTTGCTCAGCGCCAGCCGGTTGCGGTCCACCCACTCGTCCAGCCGCCGGTTAACTGGGAGCACTGGGAGTCACTGGGAGGCCCCGGGGGGGTCTTAGGGGCTGCTAAGGGGTTACTGGGAGCTACTGGGGGGCTACTGGGGCATTATTTGGGGGTTAATGAGAGCCCTGGGAGGGTTCTAGGAGCTCCGGGGGTTACTGGGAGGTTACTGGGAGGCACTGGGAGCTTGCTAGGGGCTTACTGGGATGTTACTGGGAGTTATTGGGAGGTTACTGGGACGTTACTGGGTGTTACTGGGACGTTACTGGGAGTTACTGGGGGTTACTGGGGCCTCCTTCAGCGTCTTGCTCAGCGCCAGCCGGTTGCGGTCCACCCACTCGTCCAGCCGCCGGTTAACTGGGAGCACTGGGAGTCACTGGGAGGCCCCGGGGGGCTCTTAGGGGCTGCTAAGGGGTTACTGGGAGCTACTGGGGGGCTACTGGGGCGTTATTTGGGGGTTAATGAGAGCCCTGGGAGGGTTCTAGGAGCTCCGGGGGTTACTGGAAGGTTACTGGGAGACACTGGGAGCACTAAGAGGTTACTGGGAGGCACTGGGAGCTTGCTAGGGGCTTACTGGGATGTTACTGGGAGTTACTGGGAGGTTACTGGGGGTTACTGGGACGTTACTGGGTGTTACTGGGGGTTACTGGGGCCTCCTTCAGCGTCTTGCTCAGCGCCAGCCGGTTGCGGTCCACCCACTCGTCCAGCCGCCGGTTAACTGGGAGCACTGGGAGTCACTGGGAGGCCCCGGGGGGCTCTTAGGGGCTGCTAAGGGGTTACTGGGAGCTACTGGGGGGCTACTGGGGCGTTATTTGGGGGTTAATGAGAGCCCTGGGAGGGTTCTAGGAGCTCCGGGGGTTACTGGAAGGTTACTGGGAGACACTGGGAGCACTAAGAGGTTACTGGGAGGCACTGGGAGCTTGCTAGGGGCTTACTGGGATGTTACTGGGAGTTACTGGGAGGTTACTGGGGGTTACTGGGACGTTACTGGGTGTTACTGGGGGTTACTGGGGCCTCCTTCAGCGTCTTGCTCAGCGCCAGCCGGTTGCGGTCCACCCACTCGTCCAGCCGCCGGTTAACTGGGAGCACTGGGAGTCACTGGGAGGCCCCGGGGGGCTCTTAGGGGCTGCTAAGGGGTTACTGGGAGCTACTGGGGGGCTACTGGGGGGTTACTGGGAGGGTTCAGGGAGCCCCAGGGGGGTGTTGGTAGACCTGAGAGGTTATTTTGAGGTACTGGGAGTTACTGGGAGGTTACTGGGAGGCTACTGGGAGCTTGCTGGGGATTACTGGGGTGTTACTGGGAGTTACTGGGACGTTACTGAGTGTTTATGGGATGTTACTGGGAGTTACTGGGAGGTTTTAAGGAGTCCTGACGGGTTTCTGAGAGTCCCAGGGGGTTACTGGGAAGTTACTGGGAGGCACTGGGAGTTACTGGGAGCTTGCTAGGGGGTTACTGGGAGGTTACTGGAAAGTTACTGGGAAGCTCTGGGAGGTTACTGGGGTGTTACTGGGGGTTACTGGGAGGTTATTGGTGTGATAATGAGAGCTCTGGGAGTTACTGGGAGCACTAAGAGGTTACTGGGAGGCACTGGGAGGTTACTGGGAGGCACTGGGAGCTTGCTAGGGGGTTACTGGGAGGTTACTGGGAGCTACTGGGAGTTACTGGGGGGTTGTTAGGAGGTTGCTGGGGGGTTTCTGGGAGCCCTGGGGGGTTACTGGGAAGCACTGGGGCTTACTGGGAGCCCCTGGGGGGGGCTGTTGGGATGTTACTGGGTTGTACTGGTGTTACTGGGATGTAACTGGGATGTACTGGGACTTACTGGGGGGTTGTTAGGGGGTTATTGGGGGGCTTCTGGGAGCCCTGAGGGGTTACTGGGAGGCACTGGGAGTTACTGGGAGCCCCTGGGGGGTGGTTGGGATGTTACTGGGTTGTACTGGTTTATACTGGTCTGGACTGGGAGTTACTGGGACATACTGGGGGTTACTGGGAGGTTGTTAGGGGGTTGCTGGGGGGTTTCTGGGAGCCCTGGGGGGTTACTGGGAACCACTGGGTGTTACTGGGGGTTACTGGGAGCCCCCTGGGGGGGCTGTTGGGATGTTACTGGGTTGTACTGGTTTATACTGGGATGTAACTGGGAGCTACTGGGAGTTAATGGGACATACTGGGGGTTACTGGGAGATTGTTAGGAGGTTGCTGGGGGGGTTTCTGGGAGGCACTGGGAGTTACTGGGAGCCACTGGGGGGGTGGTTGGGATGTTACTGAGTTGTACTGGTTTATACTGGTTTATACTGGTCTGTACTGGTTTATACTGGTCTGTACTGGGAGTTACTTGGAGGTTGTTAGGAGGCTGCTGGGGGGTTTCTGGGAGCCCTGGGGGTTACTGGGAGGCACTGGGAGCCCCTGGGGGAGCAGTTGGGATGTTACTGGGTTATACTGGTCTGTACTGGTTTTTACTGGTTTATACTGGTCTGTACTGGTTTATACTGGTCTGTACTGGGACTCACAGCCCACGTAGTGCACGTAGAACTCCTCCCGCGCCTCCTGCTCGTTGAGCCGCGACTGGATCACCTCCGCCGAGTCCTGCGGGAAACCAGTAAGGGGAGCGGCACTGGGACCAGTTGGGGCACTGGGACCAGTAAGGGACTGGGACCAGTTAGAGAAAGGGACTGGTCCTGCTGTCATACTGGGCCCAGTCCCTCCCAGTGCTCCTAGTACTCTTCTATACTGGTCCCCAGCCTCTCCCAGTCCCCCCCAGTCCCCTCCCAGTCCCCTCCCAGTGCTCCCAGTCTCCCTCTATACTGGTCCCAGTCCCCTCCCACCCCCTCCCAGTACCCTCCCAGTGCCCCCCAGCACCTCCCCACTCCCTCCCAGTGCCCCCCAGTCCCCTCCCAGTTACCTCCAGTCCCCTCCCAGTGCTCCCAGTCCCCTTCTATACTGGTCCCAGTCCCTCCCAATCCCTCCCAGTGCCTCCCAGTCCCCCCCACCCTCTCCCAGTCCCCCCCAGACCCTCCCAGTTACCTCCCAGTGCTCCCAGTCCCCCCCTCAATGCCTCCTAATCCCATCCCACCCCCTCCCAGTCCCTCCCAGCCCCCTCCCAGCGCCCCTCAGTACCTCCCAGTACCTCCCAGTGCTCCCACTCCCCCTTCTATACTGGTCCCAGTCCCTCCCCCAGTCCCCCCCCACCCCTTCCCAGTGCCCCCCAATCCCCTCCCAGTCCCTCCCAGCCCCCTCCCAGCGCCCCCCAATCCCCTCCCAGTCCCCTCCCAGTGCTCCCAGTCCTCTTCTATACTGGTCCCAGTCCCCCAATCCCCTCCCAGTCCCCCCCAGACCCTCCCAGTGCTCCCAGTCCCCCCTCAATGCCTCCTAATCCCACCCCACCTCCTCCCAGTGCCTCCCAGTGCCCCCCAAACCCCTCCCAGTCCCTCCCAGTGCTCCCAGTCCTCTTCTACACTGGTCCCAATCCCTCCCAGTGCCTCCCAGTCCCCCCCACCCTCTCCCAGTACCCCCCCAATCCCCTCCCAGTACCCCCCCAATCCCCTCCCAGTCCCCCCCAGACCCTCCCAGTACCTCCCAGTTACCTCCCAGTGCCTCCCAGTTACCTCCCAGTGCCTCCCAGTCCCCCCTCAATGCCTCCTAATCCCATCCCACCCCCTCCCAGTGCCCCCCAGTACCTCCCAGTCCCTCCCAGTGCTCCCAGTCCTCTTCTACACTGGTCCCAGTCCCCCCCCACCCCCTCCCAGTCCCTCCCAGTCCCTCCCAGTGCCTCACGCCAGCTGCCGTCGGCCCTGCGGCACAGGTAGGTCTCCCCGATCTCCACGGCCACTTCCGCCTCCCGGGCCTGCACCGGCGGCGGGGGCGGGGGGGGAGGCGGGGGAGGGGGCGGCGGAGGCGGAGCCAGCGGCGGAGGGGGCGGGGCCAGCGGCGGGGAGGAAGGGGCGGGGCCTCGTCCCGGCCCCGCCTCCCCCGGGGGGCTCCGGCCCCGCCCCCCCCTCGGCGCCGTCCGGGCCCGAGGCCTGGAGCGGAGCGGGAGCGGCGCCGGGCCCTGCCTCCGCCATCGGGCGCCGCGCCGGAAGTGGCGTCACCGGAAGCGGGGGGGGGCTTTTATAGAGGGAGAGGGGGGGAAGTCACGTGACGCGCGTTGCTAGGAGACGGAGGGGGCGTGGCCGCGCGTTGCTAGGAGACGCCCGGGGGGAGAGGGGAGGGGCCGCGCGTTGCTAGGAGACGGAGGGGGCGCGGCCCTGCGTTGCTAGGGGGCGTGGTCGGGCGTTGCTAGGGGGCGTGGCCACGCGTCGCTAGGGGAGAGGGGAGGGGCCGCGCGTTGCTAGGAGACGGAGGGGGGCGGGGCCAGGCGTTGCTAGGAGATGGGGGCGTGGCCAGGCGTTGCTAGGGGCGGGGCCAGTCCTTGCTAGGAGATGGAGGCGGGGTCAAGCGTTGCTAGGGGCGGAGCCGGGCATTGCTAGGGGCGTGGCCAGGCGTTGCTAGGAGACGGGGGCAGGGCCTCAGGGCCTCCCAGTGCTCCCAGTGCCCTCCCAGTAGGCCGCAGGCCCCTCCCAGTCCCGCCCAGTCCCCTCCCAGTTCATCCCAGTCTCCTCCCAGTCCCTCCCAATCCCCTCCCAGTCCCTCCCAGTGCCCCCAGTCCCCTCCTATACTGGTTCCAGTCCCCTCCCACTGCTCCCCGTCCCTCCCCTTTCCTCTCTCAGTCCCTCCCAGTACCCTCCTATACTGGTCCCAGTCCGTCCCAGTCCGTCCCAGTCCCTCCCAGTACCCTCAGTCCCCTCCTATACTGGTCCCAGTCCCTCCCAGTCCCCTCCCAGGCCCTCCAATCCCCTCCCAGTCACTCCCAGTCCCCTCCCAGTCCCTCTCAGTCCCTCCCAGTACCCCTAGTCCCCTCCTATACTGGTCCCAGTCCCTCCCAGTCCCCTCCCAGTCCCTCCCAATACTCCCAGTCCCCTCCTATACTGGTCCCAGTCCTGCCCAGTCCCCTCCCAGTCCCGCCCAGTTCCCTCCTAGTCCCTCCCAGTACCCCTAGTCCCCTCCTATACCGGTTCCAGTCCCCTCCAATCCCTTCCCAGTGCTCCCAGTCCCTCCCAGCCCCCCCAACACCCCCCCTTCCCCTTTTTATCCCCCCTCCCCTCCCCCCAGAAGTGACGCAGCGCGGCGGGCGGGGCCCCGAAGCCGACTCCTGACGTCACTTCCGCCCTCCGCCCCCTTTCCCAGCAGCCCCCGCGGCTCGGCGGACCGGGGGGGGGGCGGGGCCGGGCCGGCGGCGGACGGGGGTGAGAGGGGGGGGGGGGAGGGGGGGCAGAGGGGGTCACGTGGGGTCAGGGGGTCACGTGAGGGTCAGGGTCACGTGGGTGGGGTCACTTGGGGTCATGGGGACAGCGTGGGGGGGGGGGGGGGCGCCGGGATATGGGGTCCCCATGGGGGGTGGCAGCGGGGTCTGGGGTCACGTGGGGGTCAGGGGGTCACGTGAGGGTCAGGGTCACGTGGGTGGGGTCACTTGGGGTCATGGGGACAGCGTGGGGGGGTGGCACTGGGGTATGGGGTCCCCATGGGGGGGTGACACCAAAATATGGGGTCCCCATGGGGTGGGGTCACTTGGGGTCATGGGGTCCCCGTGGGGGGGTGACATTGGGACATGGGGGTCCTATGGGGTGGTGACATTAGGATATGGGGTCACCATGGGGTGGTGGCACCAGGACCCATGGGTTTTATGGGGTGGTGGCCACCAAGTTATGGGGTCACCATGGGGTGGGGTCACTTGGGGACATGGGGTCACCATGGGGCGGTGGCACTTGGGGTCATGGGTCCCATGGGGTGGTGACATTAGGATATGGGGTCACCATGGGGTGGTGGCACCGGGTTATGGGGTCACCATGGGGTGGTGACATTGGGACATGGGGGTCCTATGGGGTGGTGGCACTTGGGGTTATGGGGTCACCATGGGGTGGGGTCACTTGGGGACATGGGGTCCCCATGGGGTGGTGACATTAGGATATGGGGTCACCATGGGGTGGTGGCACCGGGTTATGGGGTCCCCATGGGGTGGTGACATTGGGACACGGGGGTCCTATGGGGTGGTGGCACTTGGGGTTATGGGGTCACCATGGGGTGGGGTCACTTGGGGACATGGGGTCCCCATGGGGGGGTGACATTGGGACATGGGGGTCCTATGGGGTGGTGGCACTTGGGGTTATGGGTCCCATGGGGTGGTGACATTAGGATATGGGGTCACCATGGGGTGGTGACACCGGGTTATGGGGTCACCATGGGGTGGTGGCACCGGGACCTATGGGTTTTTTGGGGTGGTGGCACCTGGACCTATGGGGTCACCATGGGGCGGTGGCACTTGGGGTCAGGGGGTCACCATGGGGTGGGGTCACTTGGGGACATGGGGTCCCCATGGGGTGGTGACATTGGGACATGGGGGTCCTATGGGGTGGTGGCACCGGGTTATGGGGTCACCATGGGGTGGTGACACCAGGACCCATGGGTTTTATGGGGTGGTGGCACCAAGTTATGGGGTCACCATGGGGTGGTGGCACTTGGGGTTATGGGGTCACCATGGGGTGGGGTCACTTGGGGACATGGGGTCCCCATGGGGTGGTGACATTAGGATATGGGGTCACCATGGGGTGGTGACACCAGGATCTATGGGGCCACCATGGGGTGGTGACATTGGGATATGGGGTCCCCATGGGGTGGTGGCACCTGGACCTATGGGTTTTTTTTGCCCCCCCCCCCCCTCCCCCGGCAGCCCCAGCATGGCGTCCCCGGTGGCCCTGTGGCGTTGTCCCCGGTGGTCCCGGTGGTCCCGGTGGCTGTGGCCGACGGGATCGCTTTTGGGGTCGCGGCGGGGGGCCGGCCACAACCGCTGGTCCAAGGTGCGCAACGTCAAGGGCCCGCGCGACGCCGCCCGCAGCCGCCTCTTCCAGCGCCTCGGCCTCCTCCTGCGCACGGCCGCGCGCGGTGGGTGGATCCCCCCCGATCCCCCGGATCCCCTTCCCCTGATCCCTCCTTTTCCCCCGGATCCCCTTTTCCCCCGGATCCCCTTTTCCCCCGGATCCCCTTTTCCCCCAGATCCCCTTTTCCCCTGGATCCCCTTTTCCCCCGGATCCCCAGATCCCATTTTTCCCCAGATCCCCGGGATCCCCTTTTGCCCTGGATCCCCTTCCCCCCGATCCCCTTCCCCTAATCCCTCTTTCCACCTGGATCCCCTTTTCCCCTGGATTCCCTTTTCCCCTGGATCCTTTTTCCCCGGATCCCTTTTCCACCAGATCCCCAGATCCCCTGGATCCCCCTTTTCCCCCAGATCCCCTGGATCCCCTTCCTCTGATCCCCCTTTTCGCCTGGATCACCTTTTCCCCCGGATCCCCTTCCCCCAGATCCCCCAGATCCCCTTCTCTCCTGGATCCCCAGATCCCCTTTTCCCCTGGATCCCCTTCCTCCAGATCCCCTTCCCGCTGGATCCCTGTCCCACCGATCCCCTGGATCCCTTTTTCCCCTGGATCCCCTTCCCCCGGATCCTCAGAGCCCAAGGATTCTCTTCCCCTATTCCCCCTTTTCCCCTGGATTCCCTTTTCCCCCGGATCCCCTTGTCCCCTGGATCCTCTTCCCCCAGATCCCCTGGATCCCCTTCCCCTAATCCCCCTTGTCCCCTGGATCCTCTTCCCCCAGATCCCCTGGATCCCCTTCCCCTAATCCCCCTTTTCCCCTGGATCCCCTTTTGCCCCGGATCCCCTTTCCCCAGATCCCCAGGATCCCCTTCCCCTGGATCCCCTTTTTCCCTGGATCCCCTTTTCCCCCGGATCCCCTTTTCTGCCAGATCCCCCGGATCCCTTTTTTCCCCTAGGTCCCCTTCCCCCCAGATCCCTTTTTCCTGGATCCCCTTTTCCCCCGGATCCCCTTCCCCTGATCCCACTTTTCCCCAGATCCCCGTCCCACTGATGTCCTGGATCCCTTTTTCTCCTGGATCCGCTCCCCACCCCCACATCCCCCAGGATCTCCCGAGGATCCCTGGGATCCCAAAGACCTCCCCACCCCATAGATCCCCCCCAGGACCCCTTCACCCCACATCCCCCAGGATCTCCCGAGGATCCCTGGGATCCTGGAGACCTCCCCACCCCACAGATCCCCCCCAGGACCCCCCCACCCCATATCCCTTAGGATCTCCTGAGGATCCCTGGGATCCGGGAGACCTCCCTACCCCACAGATCCCCCCCCAGGCCCCCTCCACCCCACATCCCCCAGGATCTCCCGAGGATCCCTGGGATCCCAAAGACCTCCCCACCCCACAGATCCCCCCCAGGACCTCCCCACCCCCCCCACAGCCCCCCCTTTAAGACCCTTCGGGGATCTGGGGATCTCCCCCACCTCCCAGGACCCTAAATAACCCCCCTCTCCCCCCCCCTCCCCTTTTTTCCCCCACAGAGGGGGGCCCGGACCCGGCGCTCAACGCCCAGTTGGCCAACGTGGTAGAGCAGTGCCGGGCCAAGAACATGCCCAAGGCCTCCATCGAGGCCGCCATCCGCGGCGCGGTAGGTCCCCAAATTTGTGGGGGGGGGGGGGGGGGGGGGGGGGGGGGGGGGGGGGCTCCCCCCTCAGCCCCACAACCTCCTCGTCGTCGTCTTCCTCCACCCCAAAACTCCAGGAGAAAGCGGCGGCGGGGGCGCGGGTCCTCTACGAAGCCCGGGGGGCCGGCGGGTGGGCGCTGCTCCTGGAGGTCCTCACCGACAACCCGCGGCGGAGCCAGCAGGAGATCCGCCTCATCCTCACCCGCAACGGGTGCGTCCCCTCGGGATCTGGCCTCCCCCCCCCACCCCCCCCGCCTCCCCCGGCCTCAAATTTTGAGGCCGAGCCTCGTTTTTGAGTTTTTTTGGGGGTCTTTTCCCACCAGGGCCACCATGGCCGAGGGGGCCCGGCATGGTTTCGAGCAGATAGGGGTGGTGCGCGTGGCCCCCCGGGACTTACGGGGTTGCCCCGTGTCGTTGGAGGCCGCCCTGGAGGCCGCGGTGGAGGCCGGAGCTCGGGACGTTTGCAAGGAGGAAGAGGAGGAGGAGGAGGAGGAGGAGGAAGAGGAGGCGGCGCTGAAGGTGGGGGAGGAAGGAGGGAGGGGCGTCGGGATTGGATGGGTTGAGGGGGGAGGTGGTGCCATCCGTGACAACAATTGGGCAACCCTTGGCCAACCCTGATGACTATTGGCCAACCGTTGGCCAACACCGATGACCGTTGGCCAACCCTTGGCCACCCCCGATGACCATTGGCCAACCGTTGGCCAACACCGATGACCGTTGGCCAACCCTTGGCCACCCCCGATGACCATTGGCCAACTGTTGGCCACCCCCGATGACCATTGGCCAACTGTTGGCCAACCCCGATGACCGTTGGCCAACCCTTGGCCACCCCCGATGACCATTGGCCAACTGTTGGCCACCCATGATGACCGTTGGCCAACCCTTGGCCATCCCCGATGACCATTGGCCAACCCTTGGCCATCCCCGATGACTATTGGCCATCCCCGATGCCCATTGGCCAACTCTTGGCCATCTCCAATGACCACTGGCCAACCCTTGACCTTCTACAACCACCCTTGGCCAACCCTTGACCATCCCCAACAACCATTGGTCAACCCTCGACCGTCCCCAATGACCGTTGGCCAACCCTTGGCCATCCCCATTGACCATTGGTCATCCCTTGACCATCCCCAATGACCATTGGCCAACCCTTGACCATCCCCAACCCCCATTGGCCAACCCTTGACCTTCTACCACCATCTTTGGCCAACCCTTGACCACCCCCAACCCCCGTTGGCCAACCCTTGACCACCCCCAACCCCCGTTGGCCAACCCTTGACCACCCCCAACCCCCGTTGGCCAACCCTTGACCACCCCCAACCCCCGTTGGCCAACCCTTGACCACCCCCAACCCCCGTTGGCCAACCCTTGACCACCCCCCAACCCCCATTGGCCACCCCCAACCCCCATTGGCCGTCCCCCCCCCCCAGTTCATCTGCGAGACCTCGTCCCTGCGGGCCGTGCGGGAGCGCCTGGAGGCCTCGGGGCTGCGCCCGCTCTCGGCCACCATCGAGTACCTGCCCCGGGACCGCGTGGCGCTGCCGGAGGGGACGCGGGAGGAGGCCGAGCGCCTCCTCCAAGCCCTCGGGGACTACCCCGACGTCGTCAACATCTACCACAACATCCAATAGGAAACCGGGGGGCGGGGAGGGGGCGTGGCCTCGGGATTTGGGGTCACCTCCCCTCCCCCCGTGGTGTTGGTGCCAATAAAAGCCTTTTTTTGAGTGTTTGTTTTTCTGCCCCCATGTGTATTAATTTTGACCGCTGCCCATGGAGAAGCCGGGGTCCCCCCCACCCCAAAAGGACCCCCAAAGTTTGGGCCCCCCCCCAAAAAAAACAGGGCGGGGTCATTTATTTGAAGGGGGGGGACCCGGAGTCAGTCGTCGGATCCCGTGGGGCTGCCGAGGAAGATGTCGCCGTAGGGGAAAGCTTGGGCGGCCCCTTCCTCTTCCTCCTCCTCTTCATCATCCTCATCGTCGTCCTCATCATCATCGTCCTCCTCATCGTCCTCCTCCTCGTCGGGGTGGATGAAGGCCCCGGCCTCCCCCTGGAGGTGCCGCCGGACGACGGGGTGGGTGAGGCCGAAGAAGTCCTCGCCGGCCCCGGGGACGTGCGGAGGCCCCCGGGGCCTCCCCCCGGCCTCCTCCAAGGCCTGGAGGAGGCGAGCGTGGCAAACGTCCGGTGTAGGGCCCGCCAACACCCGGCCGGGCTCGTCCTCGGCCACGATCTCGCAGCGGGGTCCGGCCACGATCCGGCAAGTGTAGAGGCAGCGCCGAGCCGGCCTCCGCAGGCTGGCGAAGAGCCGGGTGCTCCGGTAGCCCGGCGGCAAGATGGCCGCCGCCCCCCGCCCCGACGACCCCCAAGCTGTGCACCGTCAACGGGCCAACGGGCCGAGACTCAAGGGCAACGCCGGCGCCCCGCCGCGCCGGCGTGGCGACGAGCTCAGGATGGCCGCCGGCGGCCCGGCGAGGTTGGCGGCCTCTTCGGGCGGCCTCAAGATGGCCGCCGGCGCCGCCGCCGCCGCCATCTTGGAGGCGCCCCGGGGACCGTTGGGCCGGGCGGGGTCCCGCGGGTCATCGAGGGGGGCGTCGCGTGACCCCGCTGGCCTCAACCCCTCCCTGGAGGCCGCCGGCCTCGCGTCATCCCTTGACCCCGTTGGCCTCAACTCATCCCTTGACCCCGTTGGCCTCACCCCGTTCCTCCCTCCCCCCCGGCCTCCCCTCCGCCCCCTTCGCCCCATCCCTCGCCGCCCTCCCGCCGTCCCCCCGGCCTCCCCTCCTCGCCCGGCGCCCGGCCTCGCCCCCGGCCTCCTCGGGCCCGGCCAAAGCCCGGAGTTGGAGGAGGCGGGTGAGGAGGAAGCGACGCTCGTCCCGCGCCCGGAGGCACTTGGCCTCCAGCCTCGCCACCTCGTCGCACAGCGCCCCGTTCTCGAAGACCAGCGCCCGCGCCGCCCGCCGCAGCCGGCTGTACTTCAGGCGGTAGCGCTCGGCCGGCCTCCCCCGCGGGGCCTTCGGCATCCTGGGGGGGGGGGGCGAGGAAGGGGGTAATTAATTCGTTAGTTAATTGAGTAAGTCGTCGCGGAGGTTGGTGGATGGTTGGGGGGGTGGAGGAGGAGGAGGTGGCGGCGTTGGGTGGGGTTGAGGTGGGTTGGGGGGGGGTGGTTGCGACGGGTTGTAAGGGGAAATGTGGTTGCGAGGGGTTGGAGGAGTAGTTACAACAGGTTGTAAGGATGAGTGTGGTTGCGATAGGTTGTAGGAGTAATTGCAAGAGGTTACAATGGGTTGGAGGAGTAGTTGCAATGGGTTGCAAGGGTAAATGTGGTTGTGATGGGTTGTAGGAGTAGTTGCAACACGTTAGAGTGGGTTGGAGGAGTAGTCGCAAGAGGTTGCAATGGGTTGGAGGAGTAGTTACAACAAGTTGTAAGGATGAATGTGGTTGTGATAGGTTGTAGGAGTAGCTGCAACGCGTTACAGTGGGTTGGAGGAGTAGTTGCAATAAGTTGCAATGGGTTGGAGGAGTAGTTACAACAAGTTGCAAGGGTAAATGAGGATGCGATGGGTTGTAGGAGTAATTGCAAGAGGTTACAATGGGTTGTAGGACTAGTTGCAAGAGGTTACAGTGGGTTGGAGGAGTAGTTGCAAGAGGTTGTAAGGGTAAATGAGGATGCGATGGGTTTGGAGGAGTAGTTGCAAGAAGTTGCAATGGGTTGGAGGAGTAGTTACAACAAGTTGCAAGGGTAAATGAGGATGCGATGGGTTGTAGGAGTAATTGCAAGAGGTTACAATGGGTTGGAGGAGTAGTTGCAATGGGTTGCAAGGGTAAATGTGGTTGTGATGGGTTGGAGGAGTAGATGCAAGAGGTTACAAAGGATTGGAGGAGTAGTTGCAAGAGGTTAGAATGGGTTGGAGGAGTAGTTGCAATGGGTTGTAAGGGGAAATGTGGTTGCGAGGGGTTGGAGGAGTAGTTACAACAAGTTGCAAGGGTAAAGGAGGGTGTGATGGGGTTGTAGGAGTAGTTGCAAGAGGTTGCAATGGGTTGTGGGAGTAGTTGCAACGGTTTGTAAGGGGAAATGAAGATGCGATGGGTTGTAGGAGTAGTTACTACAAGTTGTAAGGGTAAATGAGGTTGCAATGGGTTGGAGGAGTAATCCCAATTAGTGCAAAGGATTGTAATTAATGCAAGGCGTTGTAATTAATGCAGGGCGTTGTAATTAATGCAAGGCGTTGTAATTAATGCAATGAATTGTAATTAATGCAATGAATTGTAATTAATGCAACAAATTGCAATTAGTGTAACGAAGTGCAATTAATGCGATGAGCAGCAACGGCTCCCAGGCAGTGCAATTAATTGCAATCAGTGCAAGGGCTTGCAATTAGTGCAAGGCTTTGCAATTAGTGGTGCAACACTTTGCAATTAGTGCAAGGCCTGTTAATTAGCTCAGTGCTTTGCAATTAGTGCAAGGGCTTGCAATTAATGCAACCCTTTGCAAATCGTGCAAGGCTTTGCAATTAGCACACTGCTTTATAATTAGTGCAAGCCCTTGCAATTAGTGCAAGGCTTTACAATTAGTGCAAGGCCTTGCAATTAATGCGACCCTTTGCAATTAGTGCAATACTTTATAATTAGTGCAAGCCCTTGCAATTAATACAACTCTTTGCAATGAGTGCAACCCTTTGCAATTAATGCAATCATTTGCAATTAGTGCAAAGCTTTGCAATTAATGCAACCCTTTGCAAACTGTGCAAGGCTTTGCAATTAGTGCAAGCCCTTGCAATTAATACAACTCTTTGCAATTAGTGCAGCCCTTTGCAAACTGTGCAAGGCTTCGCAATTAGCACACTGCTTTGCAATTAGTGCAAGCCCTTGCAATTAATACAACTCTTTGCAATGAGTGCAACCCTTTGCAATTAGTGCAAGGCCTTGCAATTAATGCAATCATTTGCAATTAGTGCGACCCTTGGCAAATCGTGCAAGGCTTTATAATTAGTGCAAGCCCTTGCAATTAATGCAACCCTTTGCAAACTGTGCAAACCTTTGCAAATCGTGCAAGGCTTTGCAATTAGCACACTGCTTTATAATTAGTGCAAGCCCTTGCAATTAATGCAACCCTTTGCAATTAGTGCAAGGCCTTGCAATTAATGCAACCCTTTGCAATTAGTGCAACCCTTTGCAAATCGTGCTAGGCTTTGCAATTAGTGCAATGCTTCACAATTAGCACACTGCTTTGCAATTAGTGCAATGTCTTGCAATTAATGCAACCCTTTGCAATTAGTGCAAGGCTTTGCAATTAATACAACCTTTTGCAATTAGTGCAACCCTTTCCAATTAGTGCAACCCTTTGCAAATCGTGCAAGGCTTTGCAATTAGTGCAATACTTCGCAATTAGCACACTGCTTTGCAATTAGTGCAAGCCCTTGCAATTAATGCAACCCTTTGCAATTAGCACAACCCTTTACAATTAGTGCAAGGCTTTGCAATTAATGCAACCCTTTGCAATTAGTGCGACCCTTTGCAAACCGTGCCAGGCTTTGCAATTAGTGCAACCCTTTGCAATTAATGCAACCATTTGCAATTAGTGCAAGGCTTTGCAATTAACGCAACCCTTTGCAATTAGTGCAACCCTTTGCAAACCGTGCAATGCTTTGCAATTAGTGCAAGCCCTTGGAATTAGTGAAAACCTTTGCAAACCGTGCAACCTTTTGCAATTAATGCAACCCTTTGCAATTAATGCAATCATTTGCAATTAGTGCAAAGCTTTGCAATTAATGCAACCCTTTGCAATTAGTGCAACCCTTTGCAAATCGTGCAAGGCTTTGCAATTAGTGCAATACTTCGCAATTAGCACACTGCTTTGCAATTAGTGCAAGCCCTTGCAATTAATACAACTCTTTGCAATGAGTGCAACCCTTTGCAATTAGTGCAAGGCCTTGCAATTAATGCAATCATTTGCAATTAGTGCGACCCTTTGCAAATCGTGCAAGGCTTTATAATTAGTGCAAGGCCTTGCAATTAATGCAACCCTTTGCAAACTGTGCAAACCTTTGCAAATCGTGCAAGGCTTTGCAATTAGCACACTGCTTTATAATTAGTGCAAGCCCTTGCAATTAATGCAACCCTTTGCAATTAGTGCAAGGCTTTGCAATTAATACAACCCTTTGCAATTAGTGCAACCCTTTCCAATTAGTGCAACCCTTTGCAAACCATGCAAGGCTTTGCAATTAGTGCAATACTTCGCAATTAGCACACTGCTTTGCAATTAGTGCAAGGCCTTGCAATTAATACAACTCTTTGCAATGAGTGCAACCCTTTGCAATTAGTGCAAGGCTTTGCAATTAATGTAATCATTTGCAATTAGTGCGACCCTTTGCAAATCATGCAAGGCTTTATAATTAGTGCAAGCCCTTGCAATTAATACAACTCTTTGCAATTAGTGCAAGGCCTTGCAATTAATGCAACCCTTTGCAAACTGTGCAAACCTTTGCAAATCGTGCAAGGCTTTGCAATTAGCAGACTGCTTTATAATTAGTGCAAGCCCTTGCAATTAATGCAACCCTTTGCAATTAGCACAACCCTTTGCAATTAGTGCAAGGCTTTGCAATTAGTGCAAGCCCTTGCAATTAATGCAACCCTTTGCAATTAGCACAACCCTTTACAATTAGTGCAAGGCTTTGCAATTAATGCAACCCTTTGCAATTAGTGCAACCCTTTGCAAACCGTGCCAGGCTTTGCAATTAGTGCAACCCTTTGCAATTAATGCAACCATTTGCAATTAGTGCAAAGCTTTGCAATTAATGCAACCCTTTGCAATTAGTGCAACCCTTTGCAAACCGTGCAAGGCTTTGCAATTAGTGCAAGCCCTTGGAATTAGTGAAAACCTTTGCAAACCGTGCAACCCTTTGCAATTAATGCAATCATTTGCAATTAGTGCAAAGCTTTGCAATTAATGCAACCCTTTGCAAACTGTGCAAGGCTTTATAATTAGTGCAAGCCCTTGCAATTAATGCAACCCTTTGCAAACCGTGCAACCCTTTGCAATTAATGCAACCTTTTGCAATTAATGCAACCTTTTGCAATTAATGCAGCCCTTTGCAATTAGTGCAAGCCTTCCCAACCCTTCGCGCCACGCCGTGCAATTAGCGCCAGGCCTTTTAATTAGCGCCAGGCCTTTTAATTAGCGCCAGGCCTTGCAATCAGCCGTGCACCCCCCCCCCCCCCCCCGCACCCCCCCTTTAGCCCCCCACTCACCCGGCGCCGGGAGGAGGAGGAGGAAGAGGAGGAAGAGGAAGTGGGGGGGAGGGGCCAGGAAGCGGAAGGGGCGGGGCTGGGGGCGGGGCTTGGGGGGAGGGGGAGGAGGACGGCAGCCGAAGTGGGGGAGGGGAGGGGAGGGGAAGGAGGGGGGGGGGGTGCGCCCCAAAAAAGGCGGCGGGCGGTGACGTCACGCGGCGGGGGTGACCTCTGACCCCTCCCCTCCCCCCCCCTCGGCCCCTCCCCCCCCGCCCCCCCGTGACCTTTGACCCCGACGGGGGTGGGGGAGGGGCGGCGGAACGAGGAGACAATGGAGGAGGTGAGCCCGGAGGGGGGGGGGGGGGAGGGGGAGGGCGCTGAGAAGGGGGGGGGGAGGGGGGGGGCTAACGGTGACGTCATCACCCCCCCTCATGACGTCATGTCACCCCCCCCCCCAGGTTGGGTCCCCTCCGGTCCCCAAGGACGGCGGCGATGACGGCGGCGGCGAGGCCACCAGGTGGGGGAGGGGACGGGGGACATGGGGGGAGGGGGGAGGGGGGGGGGGAGGGGCGTGGGGACGTGGGGACACGGCCGCGTTGTCCCCACGGTGACGTCATCGCGCCCCACGGCCACCCCTACCCCAAAAATGAGGTCCCCAAAAGGAGGTCCCCAAGGTGACGTCCCCCCAACGTTGACCTCCCCCCGCCCCAAAAACGATGACCCCAAGAACGATGTCCCCAAAATGATGTCCCCAAATTGAGGTCCCCATGTCCCAAAACCTCCCCCGCCCCAAAAACGATGACCCCAAGACCGATGTCCCCAAAATAATGTCCCCAAAACGATGTCCCCGTGTCCCATGACCTCCCTTACCCCAAGACCGATGACCCCAAGACCAACGTCCCCTTGACGATGTCCCCAAAATGATGTCCCCAAGTTGACCTCCCCATGTCCCATGGCCTCCCTTACCCCAAAATCGATGTCCCCAAGACCGATGTCCCCAAAATGATGTCCCCAAATTGAGGTCCCCACATCCCATGACCTCCCTTACCCCAAGACCGATGACCCCAAGGCCAACGTCCCCTTGACAATGTCCCCAAAATGATGTCCCCAAGGTGACGTCCCCCAACGTTGACCTCCCCCCGCCACAAAATCGATGACCCCAAGACCGATGTCCCCAAAATGATGTCCCCAAGTTGACCTCATAATGTCCCATGACCTCCCTTACCCCAAAACCAATGTCCCCAAGATGATGTCCCCAAAATGATGTCCCCAAATTGATGTCCCCATGTCCAATGACTTCCCTTACCCCAAAACTGATGTCCCCAAGACCAACGTCCCCAAGACCAATGTCCCCAAGACTAATGTCCCCTTGACGATGTCCCCAAAATGATGTCCCCAAATTGTCCTCCCCATTTCCCATGACCTCCCTTACCCCAAAAGTGATGTCCCCAAGACCAACGTCCCCAAGACCAATGACCCCAAGACCAACGCCCCCTTGATGCCTCCCCCATCTTGACGTCCCCCAACGTCCCTCCCCCCCAAAAACCCCCTCCCCCCCACGGGTGTCCCCCCACCCAACCCCTCCTCCTCCACCCCACAGCTCCCCATCGCCACCCACGGCACCGCCACCACCGCTCATCACCCGTGCCGAAGAGGACGATGACGAAGAGGAGGAAGGGGATGAAGAGGAGGCCGAAGGCACCCCGTACCGCTGCGGCGAGTGCGGCAAGGCCTTCGCCCAGAGCTCCAACCTCCTGAAGCACCGGCGCGTGCACACCGGCGAGCGGCCCTACCGCTGCGGCGAGTGCGGCAAGGCCTTCGGCTGGAGCTCCTCTCTCCTGGAACACCGCAAAGGCCACGCCGGCGCCCGGCCCCACGCCTGCGGCGAGTGCGGCAAGGCCTTCAGCCGCGGCTCCACCCTCCTGGAGCACCAGCGCGTCCACACCGGCGAGAAACCCTACCGCTGCGCCCAGTGCGGCGCCCGCTTCAGCCAGAGCTCCACCTTGGTCCACCACCGGCGCACCCACACCGGCGAGCGGCCCTACGGCTGCCCCGAGTGCGGGAGGGCCTTCGGGCGCAAGTCCACCTTGGCCACCCACCGGCGGACCCACACGGGCGAGCGGCCCTATGGGTGCGGCGAGTGCGGGCGGCGCTTCGCCGTCAGCTCCGATTTGGCCAAGCACCGGCGGGCTCGCGGTGGGCAGCGGTGCCGGGAGTGCGGGCGGCAGTTCTGCCGGCCCGCGGCGTTGGCGGCGCACCGGGAGAGGGAGCACGGGGTGGGCGGTGGGGAACCTTGTGGGGAATCTATTGGTGAAGGTCATGGTGATGGTGAACCTCGTGGTGGTGGCGAATGTCACGGTCATGGTGAACGTCATGGTCATGGTGGATGTCATGGTGATGGTGAACGTTGCGGTGATGGTGAACGTCATGGTCATGGTGGATGTCATGGTGATGGTGAGCCTCATGGTCATGGTGAATGTCATGGTCATGGTGGACCTCATGGTCATGGTGGACCTCATGGTGATGGTGATCCTTGCGGTGACGGTCAAGCTCATGGTCAATGTCATGGCGATGGAGAACCTCATGGTGGTGGTGGACCTCGTGGTGAACCTCATGGTCATGGGGAACCTCATGGTGAACGTCATGGTCATGGGGAACCTCATGGTCATGGGGAACCTCATGGTCAATGTCGTGGCGATGGAGAACCTCATGGTGATGGTGAACCTCATGGTCGTGGTGAACCTCATGGTCGTGGTGGACCTCATGGTGAACCTCATGGTGATGGAGAACCTCTTGGTGATGGAGAACCTCATGGTGACGGTGAACGTCATGGCGACGTTGGACGTCATGGCGGACGTCATGGTGACGCCGCCCTTCGTGGTGGCGCCCGGCCTCCTGGCAACACTAAAACTCACGGTGACACCAAAATTCGAGGTGACACCAAACCCTGTGGTGACGCCAAACCCTGTGGTGACGCCAAACCCTGTGGTGACACCAAAATTCAAGGTGACACCAAAATTCAAGGCGACGCCAGCCCCGGTGACGCCGCCGAGAGGCCGCACCGCTGCGAAGAGTGCGGCCAAGCCTTCCGCCACGCCGCCACCCTCCTCCTCCACCGGCAAACCCACGCCGGCTCCTTCCCCTGCCCCCTCTGCCCCGAACGCTTCGAAGGCAGCGCCCAACTGGCCCGGCACCGGCGCCGGCGGCACGGCGCGGCGGCCAAACCCTACCGCTGCGAGGCCTGCGGCAAGGCCTACGCCCAACCGGCCGGCTTACGGCACCACCAACCCGAGCAGCCCTTGGCTTGCCCCCACTGCGGCGCCACCTTCTTCTGGAGTTGCCGGCTGGCCCGGCACCTCCGGGCTTGCCGCCCGCCCGCCAAACCCTACAAGTGCCCCGAGTGCGGCAAAGCCTTCGGGCAGAGCTCCAAACTCCTCCGGCACCAGGTGACCCACACCGGCGAGAAGCCCTACAAGTGCCCCGAGTGCGGCAAGATCTTCAGCCAGAGCTCCAACCTGGCCGAGCACCGGCGCACCCACGGCGCCGCCCGGCGCCACTTCTGCCCGCTCTGCGGCAAGGGCTTCGCCCTCGGGTCCTACTTGGCCAAGCACCGCTTGACCCACACCGGCGAGCGGCCCTACCGCTGCACCGAGTGCGGCAAGAGCTTCCGGCAGAGCTCCAACCTCATCCAGCACCAACGCACCCACACCGGCGAGCGGCCCTACACCTGCGGGCTCTGCGGCAAGAGCTTCTGCCAAAACTCCCACCTGGCCAAGCACCGGCGCACCCACACCGGCGAGCGGCCCTACCGCTGCGGCGACTGCGGCAAGAGCTTCCGGCAGAGCGCCAACCTCCTGGAGCACCGGCACACCCACACCGGCGAGCGGCCCTACCGCTGTGGCCAGTGCGGGAAGACCTTTGGGTGGAGCTCGGCCTTCAGCAAGCACCAGCGCACCCACCTGGCGTGAGGGCGGCGCGGGACGGGGCCGTCGGGGTGGTCGAGGTGGTGGTTTGGGTGTGGGGGAACATCTCGAGAAGTTCCAGGTCCATCAAGATGACCTAAATCCCTGGTTTTGGGTTGGAGAAGCATCTCAAGAACTTTGGGTTCCATTATGGTGGCCCAAAGTCATGGTTTCGTCTATGTTATGGTGGACCAAAGTCATCATTTCATCTCGAAGAACCATCTCAAGACCTTCCAGGTCTATCACGGTGGCCTAGATCCATGGATTTGTCTTGAAGAACCATCTCAAGGCCTTCCAAGTCCATCACGGTGGCCTAAATCCATGGTTTCGTCTTGGAGAACCATCTCATGATCTTCGAGGTGGCCCAAAGTCATGGTTTTGTCTATGTTATGGGGGCCCAAAGTCATCATTTCGTCTTGGAGAACCATCTCAAGGCCTTCCAAGTCCATCAAGGTGGCCCAAAGCCATGTTTTTGGCTTGGAGAACCATCTCAAGACCTTCCAGGTCCATCACAGTGGCCTAAATCCATGGTTTCGTCTTGAAGAACCATCTCATGGTCTTCAAGGTGGCCCAAAGTCATGGTTTCGTCTATGTTATGGGGGCCCAAAGTCATCTTTTCGTCTTGGAGAACCATCTCGAGGCCTTCCAGGTCCATCAAGTTGGCCTAAATCCATGGTTTCGTCTTGGAGAACCATCTCAAGACCTTCCAGGTCCATCACGGTGGCCCAAATCCGTGGTTTCGTCTTGGAGAACCATCTCAAGACGTTCCAGGTCCATCAAGTTGGCCTAAATCCATGGTCTTGGCTTGGAGAACCATCTCATGATCTTCGAGGTGGCCCAAAGTCATGGTTTCATCTTGGAGAATGGTCTCAAGGTCCATCACGGTGGCCCAAATCCATGGTTTCGTCCTGGAGAACCATCTCAAGACGTTCCAGGTCCATCAAGGTGACCCAAGGACATGGTTTTGTCTATGTAATGATGACCCAAAGTCAAGATTTCATCTCGAAGAACCATCTCAAGACCTTCCAGGTCCATCAAGGTGGCCTAAATCCATGGTTTCGGCTTGGAGAACCATCTCATGATCTTCGAGGTGGCCCAAAGTCATGGTTTCATCTTGGAGAATGGTCTCAAGGTCCATCACGGTGGCCCAAATCCATGGTTTCGTCCTGGAGAACCATCTCAAGACGTTCCAGGTCCATCAAGGTGACCCAAGGACATGGTTTTGTCTACGTAAAGGTGGCCCAAAGTCAAGATTTCATCTCGAAGAACCATCTCAGGACCTTCCAGGTCCATCAAGGTGGCCCAAAGCCATGATTTCGTCTTGGAGAACCATCTCATGATCTTCAAGGTGGCCCAAAGTCATGGTTTCATCTTGGAGAATGGTCTCAAGGTCCATCACGGTGGCCCAAATCCATGGTTTCGTCTTGAAGAACCATCTCAAGAAGTTCCAGGTCCATCAAGGTGACCCAAGGACATGGTTTTGTCTACGTAATGGTGGCCCAAAGTCAACTTTTCATCTTGGAGAACCATCTCAAGACCTTCCAGGTCCATCAAGGTGGCCTAAATCCATGGTTTCGTCTTGGAGAACCATCTCATGATCTTCGAAGTGGACAAAGTCATGGTTTCATCTACATTATGGTGGACCAAAGTCATCATTTCGTCTTGGAGAACCATCTCAAGGCCTTCCAAGTCCATCAAGGTGGCCCAAAGCCATGGTTTTGGCTTGGAGAACCATCTCAAGACCTTCCAGGTCCATCACGGTGGCCCAAATCCGTGGTTTCGTCTTGGAGAACCATCTCAAGACGTTCCAGGTCCATCAAGGTGGCCTAAATCCATGGTTTCGGCTTGGAGAACCATCTCATGATCTTCGAGGTGGCCCAAAGTCATGGTTTCATCTTGGAGAATGGTCTCAAGGTCCATCACGGTGGCCCAAATCCATGGTTTCGTCCTGGAGAACCATCTCAAGACGTTCCAGGTCCATCAAGGTGACCCAAGGACATGGTTTTGTCTACGTAATGATGACCCAAAGTCAAGATTTCATCTCGAAGAACCATCTCAGGACCTTCCAGGTCCATCAAGGTGGCCCAAAGCCATGATTTCGTCTTGGAGAACCATCTCATGATCTTCGAGGTGGACAAAGTCATGGTTTCATCTACATTATGGTGGCCCAAAGTCATCATTTCGTCTTGGAGAACCATCTCAAGAAGTTCCAGGTCCATCACGGTGGCCTAAATCCATGGTCTTGGCTTGGAGAACCATCTCAAGGCCTTTCACGTCCATCAAGGTGGCCCAAAGCCATGGTTTTGGCTTGGAGAACCATCTCAAGACCTTCCAGGTCCATCACGGTGGCCCAAATCCATGGTTTCGTCTTGGAGAACCATCTCATGATCTTCGAGGTGGCCCAAAGTCATGGTTTCATCTTGGAGAATGGTCTCAAGGTCCATCAAGGTGGCCTAAATCCATGGTTTCGGCTTGGAGAACCATCTCAAGAAGTTCCAGGTCCATCAAGGTGACCCAAAGACATGGTTTTGTCTACGTAATGGTGGCCCAAAGTCAAGATTTCATCTCGAAGAACCATCTCAAGACCTTCCAGGTCCATCAAGGTGGCCTAAATCCATGGTTTCGTCTTGGAGAACCATCTCAAGACCTTTTAGGTCCATCAAGGTGACCCAAGGACATGGTTTTGTCTACATAATGATGACCCAAAGTCAAGATTTCATCTCGAAGAACCATCTCAGGACCTTCCAGGTCCATCACAGTGGCCCAAAGCCATGATTTCGTCTTGGAGAACCATCTCATGATCTTCAAGGTGGCCCAAAGTCATGGTTTCATCTTGGAGAATGGTCTCAAGGTCCATCACGGTGGCCCAAATCCATGGTTTCGTCCTGGAGAACCATCTCAAGAAGTTCCAGGTCCATCAAGGTGGCCCAAGGCCATGGTTGCCTCTTGGAGAACCATCTCCAGACCTTCAAGGTGGCCCAAAGCCGTGGTTTCCTCTTGGAGAACCCCGTGTCCCCGTCCCGTCCCAGTATCCCCGTGTCCCCGTGACCCCGTATCCCAGTGTCCCCATGTCCCCATGTCCTCCTGTCCCCACCACCCCAATAAATCCTGGTGAACGCTGCTGCTCTGGGCCATACTGGGAGCGCTGGGAGGGATTTCGGGGGGTGCTGGGAGCACTGGGAGGCCTTGGAGGGGCACTGGGAGCACTGGGAGGGAGGTTCGGGGGGTGCTGGGAGCACTGGGAGGGGGGGTTGGGGAGCACTGGGGGTACTGGGAGGGATTTGGGGGGTACTGGGAGGTATTGGAGGGATAGTGGGAGTGCTGGGAGGGAATTCGGGGGTACTGGGAGCACTGGGAGGGATTTCAGGGATACTGGGAGCACTGGGAAGAGGTTTGGGAGGGACACTGGGGCTACTGGGAGCACTGGGAGGTGTTGGAAGGGCACTGGGGGTGGCTTGGGGGGGTTACTGGGAGCGCTGGGAGGGAGGTTTGGGGGGTGCTGGGAGCACTAGGAGGGGGGGGTTGAGGAGCACTGGGGGTACTGGGAGGGATTTGGGGGGTACTGGGAGGCCTTGGAGGGGCACTGGGAGAACTGGGGAGGGAGATTCAGGGGTACTGGGAGCACTGGGAGGAGGTTTGGGAGGGACACTGGGGCTACTGGGAGCACTGGGAGGGATTTCGGGGGGTGCTGGGAGCACTGGGAGGCCTTGGAGGGGCACTGGGAGCGCTGGGAGGGAATTCGGGGGCACTGGGAGCACTGGGAGGAGGTTTGGGAGGGACACTGGGGCTACTGGGAGCACTGGGAGGTGTTGGAGGGGCACTGAGGGTGGCTTGGGGGGGTTACTGGGAGCACTGGGAGGGAGGTTTGGGGGGTGCTGGGAGCACTGGGAGGCCTTGAAGGGGCACTGGGAGCACTGGGAGGGAGGTTCGGGGGTACTGGGAGCACTGGGGGTAGCTTGGGGGTTACTGGAAGCAACTGGGGAGTGCTGGGAGCACTGGGAGGGAGAGTTGGGGAGCACTGGGGTTACTGGGAGGGATTCGGGGGGGTACTGGGAGGTATTTTAGGGATAGTGAGAGCACTGGGAGGGAATTTGGGGGTACTGGGAGCACTGGGAGGGATTTCGGGGGGTACTGGGAGCACTGGGAGGTGTTGGAGGGGCACTGGGGGTGGCTTGGGGGGGTTACTGGGAGCACTGGGAGGGATTTCGGGGGGTGCTGGGAGCACTGGGGGTAGCTTGGGGGGTTACTGGAAGCAACTGGGGAGTACTGGGAGCACTGGGAGCGGAGCTGGGGTACGCTGGGGGGTACTGGGAGGGATTTGGAGGGGTACTGGGAGGTATTGGAGGGATAGTGGGAGCACTGGGAGGGATTTTGGGGGTACTGGGAGCACTGGGAGGGGGGTTGGGGGGACACTGGGTGTTACTGGGAGGCACTGGGAGGGGACTGGGAGCACCAGGAGGGGGTTCTGGGGGGGGACACTGGGGGGTACTGGGAGGCATCAGAGGGATACTGGGAGGTATTGGATGGGTACTGGGAGGGATTGGAGGGATACTGGGAGCACTGGGAGGGGGGTTGGGGGGACACTGGGTGTTACTGGGAGGCACTGGGAGGCACTGGGAGCCCGGTGGCCTCCCCGGGAGCCTTTGCGGCAGGAAGCGCCGCTCGCCCGCCACCATTGTCAGGGCCGCACAAAAAACGGCCCCATTTTGGGTGAAAAAACGCCCGGATTGGGGCCTGCGGGTGCCAGGGAGCTGCTGGGGCTCTCGCGGATCCGTCCCCGTTGGTTTTGGGGTGAAAAAGGGCAAAAACGGGTCAATCGCTGGCGGGGAGCGGCCGGGGGAGTTAAGCGGAGCGAGGATTGAATTTTGGGGTGAGAAACGGGGAAAATGGGATGATGGCTGCGGGGAGGGGGGGGGGGGGAGGGGGGGTTGAATGCTTCTGGGAGGGCATTTTTGGGGTGAAAAAAGGGGAATTTGGGCTGTTTGTTTTCAGGTGGGGAGGTGCGGAATGACCTAATTGTGGGGATCGCGTTTTTTGGGGTGAAAAAGGAGGAAAACGGGGCTGATTGCTGCTGGGCAGGCAGGGAGCGGGATTAACTATTTGTGGGAGGGCGTTTTGGGGTGAAAAAGGAGGAAATTGGGCCGATCGCTCTCAGGTAGAGGAAGGGGCAAAATGTACTAATTTTCAGGATTGTGTTTTGGGGTGAAAAGAGGAGAAATTGGGGCGATTGCTGCAACGGGGTGGTGCAAAATTAACTAGTTTGGGGGATCGCGTTTTTGTGTGAAAAAGGGGGGAAAACGGGAAAAAATCTGCCAGGCGTGCGGGATGGGGGTTAATGAGCTGTGCGGATTGCTTTTTGGGGTGAAAAAGGAGGAATTTGGGCAACATTGTTATGGGGTGAGGGGGCTGGGAAATTAACTGATTGTGGGGATTGTGTTTTGGGGTGAAAAAGGGGGGAAATGGGTCGCTTGCTGCTGAGCCGGCAGGAGAGGGGTTAACAGCTGGTGGGAGGGGCTTTTGGGTTGAAAAAGGAGGAAATTGGGCCGATCGCTGCAGGGTAGGGGGGGGAGCAAAATTAACTCATTGCCAGGATTCTGTTTTGGGGTGAAAAGAAGGGAAATTGGGATGATTGCTGCATGGGGTGGGGGTGTAAATTTGACTAGTTTGGGGAGTCGAATTTTGGGGTGAAAAGGGGGGAAATCGGGCCGATTGCTTTCAGGAATTAAGGTGCAGGATTGGTTCATTGTGTGGGTTGCATTTTGGGGTGAAAAAGGGCGAAAATGGGCTGATTGCTTCAGGGAATTTGGGTTTAGGGTTTAAAAATAAGAGGGGGGTATTTTTGGGTAAAAAACAAGGGAAATGGGGTAATTTATTGTGGGTGTCGGGGGGGCAAAATTAATTAATTGTGAGGATTGTGTTTTGGGGTGAAAAATGCGAGAAATGGGATAATTAGTCTCGGGGAGGGGGAGTGCAAAATTAACAAATCTGGAGGATTAGGTTTTGGGGAGAAACAGGGTGAAAACGGGTCAATTGCTCCTAAGTGTGGGGGTGCAAAATTAACTAATTCGGGGGGTTGTGTTTTGGGGTGAAAAGGGAGGAAATTGGGCCAATTGCTCTCAGGTGTAAGGGTGCAAAATTAACTAATTTTGGGGATTGTGTTTTGGGGTGAAAAAAGGAGAAAATGGGGTGATGGCTCTCAGGAATTGGGGTGCAGAAATAATTAATTCTGGGGATTACATTTTGGGGTAAAAAGGGAGGAATTTGGGCCAATTGCTCTCAGGTGTAAGGGTGCAAAATTAACTAATTTTGGGGATTGTGTTTTGGGGTGAAAAAAGGAGAAAATGGGGTGATGGCTCTCAGGAATGGGGGTGTGAAATTAATTAACTCTGGGGATTGCATTTTGGGGTGAAAAAGTGGGAAAATGGGCCAATTGCTCTCAGGTAAAGGTGTACAAAATAAATTAATTTGTGGGGCTACATTTTGGGGTGAAAAAGGAGGAAATTGGGCCAATTGCTCTCAGGTGTAGAGGTGCAAAATTAATTAATTTTGGAAATTGTGTTTTGGGGTGAAAAAGGGCAAAAATGGGGTGGTGGCTCTCAGGTAAAGGTGTACAAAATTAATTAATTTGTGGGGCTACATTTTAGGGTGAAAAAGGAGGAAATTGGGCCAATTGCTCTCAGGTGTAGAGGTGCAAAATTAACTAATTTTGGAAATTGTGTTTTGGGGTGAAAAAGGGAAGAAATGGGGTGATGGCTCTCAGGAATGGGGGTGCGAAATTAATTAATTCTGGGGATTGCATTTTGGGGTGAAAAAATGGGAAAATGGGCCAATTGCTCTCAGGTGTAAAGGTGTACAAAATTAATTAATTTGTGGGGCTACGTTTTGGGGTGAAAAAGAAGGAAATTGGGCCAATTGCTCTCAGGTGTAGAGGTGCAAAATTAATTAATCTTGGAAATTGTCTTTTGGGGTAAAAAAGGGAGAAAATGGGGTAATGGCTCTCAGGAATTGGGGTGCAGAATTAATTAATTGTGGGAATTGCATTTTGGGGTGAAAAAGGAGGAATTTGGGGCAATTGCTCTCAGGTGTAAGTGTGCAAAATTAACTAATTTTGGGGATTGTGATTTGGGGTGAAAAGAGGAGAAAATGGGGTGATGGCTCTCAGGAATGGGGGTGCGAAATTAATTAATTCTGGGGATTGCATTTTGGGGTGAAAAAATGGGAAAATGGGCCAATTGCTCTCAGGTGTAGAGGTGCAAAATTCATTAATTTTGGGGATTGTGTTTTGGGGTGAAAAAAAGGAGAAAATGGGGTGATGGCTCTCAGGAATTGGGGTGCAGAAATAATTAATTCTGGGGATTACATTTTGGGGTAAAAAGGGAGGAAATTGGGCCAATTGCTCTCAGGTGTCAGGGTGCAAAATTAACTAATTTTGGGGATTGTGTTTTGGGGTGAAAAAAGGAGAAAATGGGGTGATGGCTCTCAGGAATGGGGGTGCGAAATTAATTAATTCTGGGGATTGCATTTTGGGGTGAAAAAATGGGAAAATGGGCCAATTGCTCTCAGGTAAAGGTGTACAAAATAAATTAATTTGTGGGGCTACATTTTGGGGTGAAAAAGGAGGAAATTGGGCCAATTGCTCTCAGGTGTGGAGGTGCAAAATTAACTAATTTTGGGGATTGTGTTTTGGGGTGAAAAAGGGAGAAAATGGGGTGATGGCTCTCAGGAATGGGAGTGTGAAATTAATTAACTCTGGGGGTTGCATTTTGGGGTGAAAAAGTGGGAAAATGGGCCAATTGCTCTCAGGTAAAGGTGTACAAAATTAATTAATTTGTGGGGCTACATTTTGGGGTGAAAAAGAAGGAAATTGGGCCAATTGCTCTCAGGTGTAGAGGTGCAAAATTAACTAATTTTGGAAATTGTGTTTTGGGGTGAAAAAGGGCAAAAATGGGGTGATGGCTCTCAGGAATGGGGTAGTGAAATTAATTAATTTTGGGGATTGCATTTTGGGGTGAAAAAGTGGGAAAATGGGACGATTGCTCTCAGGTACAGGTGTAAAAAATAAATTAATTTGTGGGGTTACATTTTGGGGTGAAAAAGGCAAAAAAAAAAAAAAAGCTTTTTTGGGGACAAAAGCAGGAGATTTGGCGACCGTAACGCGCCCCAGATGAAGGGGATTTTGGGGGAAAAACGGACCGATTTGGGAAAAAAAAGATTTTTAAAAAAAAAATTCTCCTTTTTTGCCGTTTTTTGCCCCATTTTGGCAGGCGCCGCCAATGGAGGGCGGGGAGGAGCCGCGGCGGGACGGGGCCGCCCCCGGCGAGCCCCGCGCAGGTGAGGACCCCGGGGATGGCTCCTCGGGGGTGGGTTTTTTTTGGGGTAAAAATGGGGGAAATCGGGGAAAAAAACACGGGGGCGGGAGGCGGTCTTCTGGGAAGGGCTCCTCGTGGTCGTATGGGGGGCCACCAGGAGATGTTCTCCATGGAGGACGTCTCGTGGTGGGTCATCCCATGACCGCGTTGGAGACGTTGTCCATGGAGGACGTCTTGACGTGGTCATGGGATGACCCACCAGGAGACGTTCTCCATGGAGGACATCTCCAACGTGGTCGTTTGATGACCCACCAGACGTTCTCCATCAAGGAACATCTCAACGTGGTCTTATGATGACCCACCACGAGATGTTCTCCATGGAGGAACATCTCAACGTGGCCATACGTTGACCTACCACAAGACGTTCTCCATGGAGGAACATCCCCACGTGGTTGATGATCCACCATGTGATGTTCTCCATGGAGGAACATCTCTACATGGTCATATGTTGACCTACCACCAGACGTTCTCCATCAAGGAACATCTTGATGTGGTCATGGGATGACCAACCAGGAGACGTTCTCCATGGAGGAACACCTCAACATGGTCATACGTTGACCTACCACCAGACGTTCTCCATGGAGAGCATCTCCACGTGGTTGTTTGATGACCCAACACGAGATGTTCTCCGTGGAGGACATCTCAACGTGGTCATACGTTGACCTGCCACAAGACGTTCTCCATGGAGGACATCTCCAACGTGGTCGTTTGATGACCCAACAGACGTTCTCCATCAAGGAACATCTCAACGTGGTCTTATGATGACCCACCATGTGGTGTTCTCCATGGAGGAACATCTCTAGATGGTCACACGATGACCCACCAGATGTTCTCCATCAAGGAACATCTTGATGTGGTCATGGGATGACCAACCAGGAGACGTTCTCCATGGAGGACATCTAAACATGGCCATACGTTGACCTACCACAAGGCGTTCTCCATGGAGAACATCTCCAACGTGGTCGTTTGATGACCCACCAGACGTTCTCCATCAAGGAACATCTCAACGTGGTCTTATGATGACCCACCATGTGATGTTCTCCATGGAGGAACATCTCTAGATGGTCACACGATGACCCACCAGACGTTCTCCATCAAGGAACATCTTGACGTGGTCATGGAGAACGTCTCGTGGTAGGTCAACGTATGGCCATGTTGAGGTGTTCCTCCATGGAGAACGTCTGTAGGGTCATCAAACAACCACGTGGAGATGTTCTCCATGGAGGAACACCTCTACATGGTCCCATGATGACCCACCATGAGATGTTCTTCATCGAGGAACACTTCTACATGGCCATATGTTGACCTACCATGACATGTTCTCCATGGAGGAACATCTCTTGATGGTCACACGATGACCTACCAGACGTTCTCCATCAAGGAACATCTCAACGTGGTTGTTTGATGACCCACCATGTGATGTTCTCCATGGAGGAACATCTCTACATGGTCTTATGTTGACCTACCACCAGACGTTCTCCATGGAGGACATCTCCAACGTGGTCGTTTGATGACCCAACAGACGTTCTCCATGGAGAACATCTCCAACGTGGTTGTTTGATGACCCACCATGAGATGTTCTCCATGGAGGAACATCTCTAGTTGGTCACACGATGACCTACCAGATGTTCTCCATCAAGAAACATCCTGATGTGGTCATGGGATGACCAACCAGGAGATGTTCTCCATGGAGGAACATCTCAACGTGGTCATACGTTGACCTACCACCAGACGTTCTCCATGGAGAACATCTCCAACGTGGTTGTTTGATGACCCACCATGTGATGTTCTCCATGGAGGAACATCTCTAGATGGTCACACGATGACCTACCAGATGTTCTCCATCAAGGAACATCTTGATGTGGTCATGGGATGACCAACCAGGAGACGTTCTCCATGGAGGAACACCTCTAGATGGTCATACGTTGACCTACCACCAGACGTTCTCCATGGAGAACACCTCTAGATGGTCACACGATGACCCACCAGGAGATGTTCTCCACGGAGAACCCGCGTGTTCCTCAACCCCCAACCACCCCCAACCCTTCTCCTCCCCTCCCCTAGCACCACCACCACCTCCTGGCGACCACCCCCGCGGCTTCATCAACCTCCTGGGCCTCCTGGAGCCCCCCCACCACCACCCCCACCACCCCCCACCCCCACCACCACCACCACCACCGCCACCACCACCACCGCCACCACCGCCGGGCGCGCCAAACCCTACCGCTGCACCGAGTGCGGGCGGACCTTCGGCCAGAGCTCCAACCTCCTGGAGCACCTCCGCACCCACACCGGCGAGCGCCCCTTCTCCTGCCCCCGCTGCCCCAAGAGCTTCGGCAGGAGCTCCACCTTGGCCGAGCACCTCCGCACCCACACCGGCGAGAAGCCCTACGCCTGCCCCACCTGCTCCAGGACCTTCAGCCGCAGCTCCACCTTGACCGAGCACCGGCGCACCCACACCGGCGAGACCCCCTTCTCCTGCCCCGAGTGCGGGCGGACCTTCGGCAGGACCTCCAACCTCCTCAAGCACCTCCGCACCCACACCGGCGAGAAGCCCTACGCCTGCCCCCCGCTGCGGCAAGACCTTCAGCCTGAGCTCCAACCTGGTCAAGCACGAGAGGACCCACACGGGCGAGAAGCCCTTCCCCTGCCCCCGCTGCCCCAAGCGCTTCAAGAAGAAGACCCACCTGGCCTCCCACCAGCGCACCCACACCGGCGAGCGGCCCCTACCGCTGCGGCGAGTGCGGCAAGGCCTTCGGCCAGAGCTCCACCCTCATCGAGCACCAGCGCACCCACACCGGCGAGCGCCCCTTCCGCTGCGGCGCCTGCGGCAAGAGCTTCTGCGTCTCCTCCAACCTGGTCAAGCACCGGCGCATCCACACCGGCGAGAAGCCCTACGGCTGCGGGCGCTGCGGCAAGCGCTTCCGCTACAAGCCCCAGTTCACCCGGCACCTCCAGGGGCACCCCGAGGAGGGTCCCGGCTTGCGGGCCCTAAGGGGTGGGTCAACCGGGTGGGCCAAGGTGGTGGAGGGTAGGTAGGAAGCCGAGGAACATTGTGGTGTGGGGGTATGGTGGCCACCAAAACGTGGTAGAACCTCAAATGTTGGGCGTTTTGAACCATCTCGAGGTGGGTGATGGACTTGGGAGGTCGGGATGGGTGCCAGGACCTCAAATGGGTGGTCCTACATCAAGGGGTCCCGATAGGAACCCAAGGAAGGGTCATGGTGTTGTGGTATGGTGGCCACCAAACCATGGTAGAACCTCGATTGTTGACCGTTTGAACCATCTCAAGGTGGGTGATGGACTTGGGAGGTCGGGATGGGTGCCAGGACCTCAACGGGGTGCTCCACCATCATGGGTTCCATCTTAGAACCTAAGAAAAACTCATGGAGTTGTGGTGTGGTGGCCACCAAACCATGGTAGAACCTTGAATATCGTCCCTGGAACCATCTTGAGGTGGATGATGGACTTGGGAGGTCAGGATGGGTGCCAAAACCTCAATGAGGTCCTCCACCGTCATGGGTTCCATCTTAGAACCTGAGGAATGCTCTTGGTGTCGTGGTCTGGTGGCCACCAAACCGTGGTAGAACCTCGATTGTTGACCGTTTGAACCATCCTGAGGTAGATGATGGAGTTGGGAGGTCAGGATGGGTGCCAGGACCTCAACGGGGTGCTCCACCATGATGGCTTCCATCTTAGAACCTAAGGAAGGGTCATGGTGTTGTGGTGTGGTGGCCACCAAACCATGGTAGAACCTCGAATGTTGACCCTGGAGACACGCAGAGGTCAAATATGGACTTGGGAGGTCGGGATGGGTGCTGGGACCTCAAAAGGGTGGTCCACCATGATGGCGTCCAGCTGGGAACCCAAGGAACATCATGGAATTGTGGCGTGGTGGCCACCAAACCGTGGTAGAACCTCAAACGTTGCTCCTGGGGGACACGTGGAGGTGGAACGTGGACGCCGTGGGGACACTGGGAGCCACCATGGGGACATCTGGGGACGCCGTGGGGACACCTGAAGGCACCACGGGACCACCACGAGGACATCTGGGACCACTGTGGGGACATCTGGGGCCACCGTGGGGACATCTGGGGGCCACCATGGGGACATCTGGGGGGGGCGTCACCGTGCTTGGGCCTCTGCGGCAGCAATAAAGGGGCTGGGGTGGCACCGAGGTGTGGCCTGGGGGGTACTGGGAGGAACTGGGAGGGAACTGGGAGGGAACTGGGAGGGACTGGGAGGGGACTGGGAGGGACTGGGAGGAGCCGTGGGTCACCAAGGAGGTCCGTGGAGCCCCAGCAGATGGTTGAGGACCACCTGGAGGAGGACAGAGGTGGAGGCCGTGGTGGTTCCTCCGGAGGGGTCTTCGGTGAGGGCCCGGCCCGTGTCTTCTCCTCGGCCACCGGGGGTCGGTGGTGGACCTGTGGGTGGTGGGTGGGTGGGTGGAGATGCTTGGAGATGATCTAGAACATCTGGGAGGGGTTGGGTGGATGGATGGAGATGTTTTGGGATGGATGGAGATGTTCTGGAGATGTTCTAGAACATCTGGGAGGGGTTGGGTGGATGGATGGGGATGTTTGGAGGTGGATGGATGGATGGAGATGTTCTAGAACATCTGGGAATGGTTGGATGGATGGATGGAGATGTTCTGGAGATGATCTAGAACATCTGGGAGGGGTTGGGTGGATGGATGGGGATGTTTGGAGGTGGATGGATGGATGGAGATGTTCTAGAACATCTGGGAATGGTTGGATGGATGGATGGAGATGTTCTGGAGATGATCTAGAACATCTGGGAGGGGGTTGGGTGGATGGATGGGGATGTTTGGAGGTGGATGGATGGATGGAGATGTTCTAGAACACCTGGGAATGGTTGGATGGATGGATGGAGATGTTCTGGAGATGATCTAGAACACCTGGGAGGGGTTGGGTGGATGGACGGAGATGTTTGGAGGTGGATGGATGGATGGAGATGTTTTGGGATGGAAGGAGATGTTTGGAGATGTTCTAGAACATCTGGGAGGGGTTGGGTGGATGGATGGGGATGTTTGGAGGTGGATGGATGGTTGGAGATGTTCTAGAACATCTGGGGATGCTTGGATGGATGGATGGAGATGTTCTGGAGATGTTCTAGAACATCTGAGAACGGTTGGGTGGATGGATGGAGACGTTTGGAGATGGTTGGAGACGTTTGGAGGTGTCCGGAGACGTTTGGAGGTGTCTGGAGACGTTTGGAGGTGGGATGGAGATTTTTGGGGTTGGGATGGAGAAGTTTGGAGAAGTTTGGAGATGTTTGGAGATGGATGGAGATGTTTGGTGGTGGGATGAAGATTTTTGGAGACGTTCTGTGACGGGATGGAGATTTTGGGAGAATTTTGGAGAAATTTGGAGATGTTTGGAGGTGGGATGACGATGTTTTGGAGATATTTGGAGATGTTCTGGGACGGGATGGAGATTTTGGGAGAATTTTGGAGAAATTTGGAGGTGTCTGGAGCTGTTTGGAGATGTTTGGTGGTGGGATGGAGATTTTTGTTGAATTTTGGAGAAATTTGGAGATGTTTGGAGGTGGGATGACGATGTTTTGGAGATGTTTTGGAGATGATCTGTGACGGGATGGAGATTTTGGGAGAATTTTGGAGAAATTTGGAGATGTTTGGAGGTGGGATGGAGAATTTTGGAGAAGTTTGGAGAATTTTGGAGAATTTTGGAGAATTTTTGGAGAATTTTGGAGAATTTTGGAGAATTTTTGGAGAATTTTGGAGAATTTTGGAGAATTTTTTGGAGAATTTTCGGAGAATTTTTGGAGAAGTTTGGGAGAATTTTGGAGAAGTTTGGAGATTTTTTGGAGAATTTTTGGAGAATTTTTGGAGAATTCCGGAGCTCTTTGGAGACACCTGGAGCTTCCTGGAGACACCTGGAGACCTTTGGTGACCCGTGGCCGACCAGAGGGAGAAATTTGGGGACACCCGTGTCCCCCCCCGTCCCCGGGGAGCAGGAAGTCCCCCCCCCTCCCCCCCCCCCCAGGAAGGAACCCAAAACCGCGGCTCCCTTCCGGGGTGGGGCCGCGGCCGGGTCCCCCATGGGGACGGGGCCACCGGTGGGAAGTCCACGTCACCCCCCCCCAAGGCCACCGGGGGCGGAGGTGACACCGGGGACATCTCCCGGCACCGCCACATCCGGGACGGACCCCAAATTGGGGGAGGGGGGGGGGAGGGGGGTGGGGTTGGGGACATTGTGGGGTTGGGGACATTGTGGGGTTGGGGACATTATGGGGTGGTGGGATCATGGGGTTGGGGACACCATGGGGTTGGGGACACCATGGGGTTGGGGACATCTTGGGTTGGGGACATTATGGGGTTGGGGACACCATGGGGCCATGGGGTTGTGGGGCCATGGGGTTGGGGACACCATGGGGTGGTGGCACCATGGGGTTGGGGACATTATGGGGTTGGGGACATCATGGGGTGGTGTCACCATGGGGTTGTGTCACCATGGGGTTGGGGGACATCATGGGGTTGTGTCACCATGGGGTTGGGGACATCATGGGGTGGTGTCACCATGGGGTTGTGTCACCATGGGGGTTGGGGACATCATGGGGTGGTGTCACCATGGGGTTGTGTCACCATGGGGTTGGGGACACCATGGGGTGGTGTCACCATGGGGTTGGGGGACATTATGGGGTTGGGGACATCATGGGGTGGTGTCACCATGGGGTTGGGGGACATCATGGGTTGGGGACATCATGGGGGTGGTGGCACCATGGGGTTGGGGACATCATGGGTTGGGGACATCATGGGGGTGGTGGCACCATGGGGTTGTGGGGACCATGGGGTTGTAGGGCCGTGGGGTGGTGGGACCATGAGGAGGTGACACTGTGGGGTTGGGGACACCATGGGGTTGGGGACACCATGGGGTTGTGGGGCCCATGGGGTTGGGGACACCATGGGGTTGGGGACACCAAGGGGTTGGGGGACATTATGGGATTTGGGACATTATGGGGTCATGGGGTTGTGGGATCATGGGGTTGTGGGGCTATAGGGTTGGGGACACCATGGGGCGGTGGCACCATGGGGTTGGGGACACCAAGGGGTTGGGGACATTATGGGATTTGGGACATTATGGGGTCATGGGGTTGTGGGATCATCACGGGGTGATGGGATCACCGTGGGGTTGTGTCACCACGGGGTTGTGTCACCATGGGGTTTTGGGACCGTGGGGTGGTGTCACCGTGGGTTTTTAGGATCACGGGGGGGTGGCGGCGCCATGGGGTTGTGTCACCTCAGGGTGCTGTCACCATGGGGGTGACAAACACCGTGCCCCATACACCCCACCCCCACCCCGTGTCCATATAGGACCGGACCTTATAGGGTCGCGCGCTGCCTCCGTGGCCGCGCCCCCGCTTTTGCCTTTTCCTCCCTTTTTTTTTTTTTAGCCCCTCCCCCACCTTTTTTTTTTTGTTCTTCCCCCCCCCCCCCCCCCGCGCTTTCCATTCATTTATTTTTTAAATTTTTTTCTTATTTTTGCCCTTTTCCGCCCGTTCTCCCCCCCGAATCCTTCCCCACCCCTTCCTTCCCCCTTCCCCTCCCCGCAGCTGCCCAAACTTCTGCTTCGGGGACGGAGCCGGCGGCGACAATGGGGGCCGCGGGCGCTGCTGCTCCTCCTGGCCGCTGGTGGGGTGGCTCGGGGCCCCTATAGGGGATTTGGGGTGGCTTCTGGGACCCTATAGGGGATTTGGGGTGGCACCGGGTCCTATAGGGGGACGTGGGGGTGGCTCCCAGGAGCTCGGTGTCCCTATAAGGGATGTGGGGTGGGCTCTGGGTCCTATAGGAGATGTGGGGGTGACACCAGGTCCTATAGGGGGATTTGGAGAGGCTCTGGGTCCTACAGGGGATTTGGGGTGGCCACCAGGTCCTATAGGGGGGACGTGGGGTGGCTCCAGGAGCTCGGTGTCCCCTATAAGGGGACGTGGGGTGGCTCTGGGGTCCCTATAGACGATGTAGGGTGGCTCTGGGTCCTATAGGGGATGTGGGGTGGGCGTCAGGTCCTATAGGAGATTTTGGGGGTGGCTCTGGACGCTATAGGGGATTTGGGGTGGCTCTGGGACCCTATAGGGGATTTGGAGAGGCTCTGGGTCCTATAAGGGGGTTTGGAGAAGCTCTGGGTCCTATAGGGGATTTGGGGTGGTGCTGGGTCCTATAGGAGATTTGCGGTGGCTCTGGGTGCTATAGGGGATTTGGGGTGGCTGTGGGGCCCTATAGGGGATTTGGGGTGGCTCTGGGTCCTATAGGGGATTTTGGGGTGGCTTTCAGGTCCTATAGGGGATGGAGGGTGGCTCTGGGGTCCTATAGGGGATTTGGGGTGGCTCTGGACCCCTATAGGGGATTTGGAGAGGCTCTGGGTCCTATAGGGGATTTGGGGTGGTGCTGGGTCCCTATAGGGGATTTGGCCCCTATAGGACCTGGTGTCACCCCACATCTCCTATAGGACCCAGAGCCAGCCCACGTCCCTTATAGGGACACCGAGCTCCTGGAGCCACCCCACGTCCCCTATAGGACCCGGTGCCACCCCAAATCCCCTATAGGGTCCAGAGCCACCCCAAATCCCCTATAGCACCCAGAGCCACCCCAAATCTCCTATAGGACCCAGCACCACCCCACATCCCCTATAGGACCCAGAGCCACCCTACATCGTCTATAGGACCCAGAGCCACCCCACGTCCCTTATAGGGACACCGAGCTCCTGGAGCCACCCCACGTCCCCTATAGGACCCGGTGCCACCCCAAATCCCCTATAGGGTCCAGAGCCACCCCAAATCCCCTATAGGGCCCCGAGCCACCCACCAGCGGCCAGGAGGAGCAGCAGCGCCCGCGGCCCCATTGTCGCCGCCGGCTCCGTCCCCGAAGCAGAAGTTGGGCAGCTGCGGGGAGGGGAAGGGGAAGGAAGGGGTGGGGAAGGATTCGGGGGGAGAACGGGCGGAAAAGGGCAAAAATAAGAAAAAAATTTAAAAATAAATGAATGGAAGCGCGGGGGGGGGGGGGGGGAAGAACAAAAAAAAAAAAAGGTGGGGGAGGGGCTAAAAAAAAAAAGGGAGGAAAAGGCAAAAGCGGGGGCGCGGCCACGGAGGCAGCGCGCGACCCTATAAGGTGCGGTCCTATATGGACACGGGGTGGGGGTGGGGTGTATGGGGCACGGTGTTTGTCACCCCATGGTGACAGCAACCTGAGGTGACACAACCCCATGGCGCCGCCACCCCCGTGATCCTAAAAACCCACGGTGACACCACCCCACGGTCCCAAAACCCCATGGTGACACAACCCCATGATGATCCCATCACCCCGTGATGATCCCACAACCCCATGATCCCATAACCCCATGGCCCCACAACCTCCTGGCCCCACAACCCCATGGTGTCCCCAACCCCATGGTGCCACCGCCCCATGGTGTCCCCAACCCTATAGCCGCACAACCCCATGATCCCACAACCCCATGACCCCATAACGTCCCAAATCCCATAATGTCCCCAACCCCTTGGTGTCCCCAACCCCATGGTGTCCCCAACCCCATGGCCCCACAACCCCATGGCCCCACAACCCCATGGTGTCCACCACCCCATAATGTCCCCAACCCCTTGGTGTCCCCAACCCCATGGTGCCACCACCCCATGGTGTCCCCAACCCTATGGCCCCACAACCCCATGACCCCACAACCCCATGACCCCATAACGTCCCAAATCCCATAATGTCCCCAACCCCATGGTGTCCCCAACCCCACGGTGTCACCTCCTCATGGTCCCACCACCCCACGGCCCTACAACCCCATGGTCCCAAAACCCCATGGTGCCACCACCCCATGATGTCCCCAACCCATGATGTCCCCAACCCCATGGTGACACAACCCCATGATGTCCCCAACCCCATAATGTCCCCAACCCCATGGTGACACCACCCCATGATGTCCCCAACCCCATAATGTCCCCAACCCCATAATGTCCCCAACCCCATGGTGACACCACCCCATGATGTCCCCAACCCCATAATGTCCCCAACCCCATAATGTCCCCAACCCCATGGTGACACCACCCCATGATGTCCCCAACCCCATAATGTCCCCAACCCCATAATGTCCCCAACCCCATGGTGTCCCCAACCCCATGGTGTCCCCAACCCCATGATCCCACCACCCCATAATGTCCCCAACCCCACAATGTCCCCAACCCCACAATGTCCCCAACCCCACCCCCCCTCCCCCCCCCCCCCTCCCCCAATTTGGGGTCCGTCCCGGATGTGGCGGTGCCGGGAGATGTCCCCGGTGTCACCTCCGCCCCCGGTGGCCTTGGGGGGGGTGACGTGGACTTCCCACCGGTGGCCCCGTCCCCATGGGGACCCGGCCGCGGCCCCACCCCGGAAGGAGCCGCGGTTTTGGGTTCCTTCCTGGGGGGGGGAGGGGGGGGACTTCCTGCTCCCCGGGGACGGGGGGGGGGAGTGGGGAGGGACGGGGGGGGGACACGGGTGTCCCCAAATTTCTCCCTCTGGTCGGCCACGGGTCACCAAAGGTCTCCAGGTGTCTCCAGGAAGCTCCAGGTGTCTCCAAAGAGCTCCGGAATTCTCCAAAAATTCTCCAAAAATTCTCCAAAATTCTCCAAACTTCTCCAAAATTCTCCAAAAATTCTCCAAAAAATCTCCAAAAAATCTCCAAACTTCTCCAAAATTCTCCAAACTTCTCCAAAATTCTCCAAAAATTCTCCAAAAAATCTCCAAAAATTCTCCAAAATTCTCCAAAAATTCTCCAAACTTCTCCAAAAATTCTCCAAACTTCTCCAAACTTCTCCAAACTTCTCCAAACTTCTCCAAACTTCTCCAAAAATTCTCCAAACTTCTCCAAACTTCTCCAAACTTCTCCAAAAAATCTCCAAACTTCTCCAAAATTCTCCAAAATTCTCCAAAATTCTCCAAAAATTCTCCAAAATTCTCCAAAATTCTCCAAAAATTCTCCAAAATTCTCCAAAATTCTCCAAACTTCTCCAAAATTCTCCATCCCACCTCCAAACATCTCCAAATTTCTCCAAAATTCTCCCAAAATCTCCATCCCGTCACAGATCATCTCCAAAACATCTCCAAAACATCTTCCTCCCACCTCCAAACATCTCCAAATTTCTCCAAAATTCAACAAAAATCTCCATCCCACCACCAAACATCTCCAAACAGCTCCGGACACCTCCAAATTTCTCCAAAATTCTCCCAAAATCTCCATCCCGTCCCAGAACATCTCCAAATATCTCCAAAACATCTTCATCCCACCTCCAAACATCTCCAAATTTCTCCAAAATTCAACAAAAATCTCCATCCCGTCACAGAACGTCTCCAAAAATCTTCATCCCACCACCAAACATCTCCATCCATCTCCAAACATCTCCAAACTTCTCCAAACTTCTCCATCCCAACCCCAAAATTCTCCATCCCAACCCCAAAATTCTCCATCCCACCTCCAAACGTCTCCAGACACCTCCAAACGTCTCCGGACACCTCCAAACGTCTCCGGACACCTCCAAACGTCTCCAACCATCTCCAAACGTCTCCATCCATCCACCCAACCCCTCCCAGATGTTCTAGATCATCTCCAGAACATCTCCATCCATCCCAAAACATCTCCAACCTTCCACCCAACCCCTCCCAGATGTTCTAGATCATCTCCAGAACATCTCCATCCATCCATCCAACCATCCCCAGGTGTTCTAGAACATCTCCAGAACATCTCCATCCATCCCAAAACATCTCCATCCATCCAACCAAACCCTCCCAGATGTTCTAGAACATCTCCAAACATCTCCTTCCATCCCAAAACATCTCCATCCATCCATCCCCAGGTGATCTAGAACATCTCCATCCATCCATCCACCTCCAAACATCTCCAACCATCCACCCAACCCCTCCCAGATGTTCTAGACCATCTCCAGAACATCTCCATCCATCCCAAAACAGCTCCATCCATCCACCCAACCCCTCCCAGATGTTCTAGATCATCTCCAGAACATCTCCATCCATCCATCCAACCATTCCCAGGTGTTCTAGAACATCTCCATCCATCCATCCACCTCCAAACATCCCCATCCATCCACCCAACCCCTCCCAGATGTTCTAGATCATCTCCAGAACATCTCCATCCATCCATCCAACCATTCCCAGATGTTCTAGAACATCTCCATCCATCCATCCACCTCCAAACATCCCCATCCATCCACCCAACCCCTCCCAGATGTTCTAGAACATCTCCAGAACATCTCCATCCATCCCAAAACATCTCCATCCATCCACCCAACCCCTCCCAGGTGTTCTAGATCATCTCCAAGCATCTCCACCCCACCCACCCACCACCCACAGGTCCACCACCAACCCCCGGTGGCCGAGGAGAAGACACGGGCCGGGCCCTCACCGAAGACCCCTCCGGAGGAACCACCACGGCCTCCACCTCCGTCCTCCTCCAGGTGGTCCTCAACCATCTGCTGGGGCTCCACGGACCTCCTTGGTGGCCCACAGCTCCTCCCAGTCCCTCCCAGTCCCCTCCCAGTCCCTCCCAGTTCCCTCCCAGTCCCTCCCAGTTCCTCCCAGTACCCCCCAGGCCACACCTCGGTGCCACCCCACCCGCTTTATTGCTGCCGCAGAGGCCCAAGCACGGTGACGCCCCCCCCAGATGTCCCCATGGTGGCCCCAGATGTCCCCACGGTGGCCCCAGATGTCCCCACAGTGGTCCCAGATGTCCTCGTGGTGGTCCCGTGGTGCCTTCAGGTGTCCCCCACGGCGTCCCCAGATGTCCCCATGGTGGCTCCCAGTGTCCCCACGGCGTCCACGTTCCACCTCCACGTGTCCCCAGGAGCAACGTTTGAGGTTCTACCACGGTTTGGTGGCCACCACGCCACAATTCCATGATGTTCCTTGGGTTCCCAGCTGGACGCCATCATGGTGGACCACCCTTTTGAGGTCCCAGCACCCATCCCGACCTCCCAAGTCCATATTTGACCTCCGCATGTCTCCAGGGTCAACATTCGAGGTTCTACCATGGTTTGGTGGCCACCACACCACAACACCATGACCCTTCCTTAGGTTCTAAGATGGAAGCCATCATGGTGGAGCACCCCGTTGAGGTCCTGGCACCCATCCTGACCTCCCAAGTCCATCATCTACCTCGAGATGGTTCAGATGGTCAACATTTGAGGTTCTACCACGGTTTGGTGGCCACCAGACCACGACACCAAGAGCATTCCTCAGATTCTAAGATGGAACCCATGACGGTGGAGCACCCCGTTGAGGTTTTGGCACCCATCCTGACCTCCCAACTCCATCATCCACCTCAAGATGGTTCCAGGGACAATATTCAAGGTTCTACCATGGTTTGGTGGCCACCATACCATGACGCCATGAGCGTTCCTTGGGTTCCTAGCTGGACGCCATCATGGTGGAGCACCCCGTTGAGGTCCTGGCACCCATCCCGACCTCCCAAGTCCATCACCCACCTCGAGATGGTTCAAAACGGTCAACATCTGAGGTTCTACCACGTTTTGGTGGCCACCAGACCACCACACCACAATGTTCCTCGGCTTCCTACCTACCCTCCACCACCTTGGCCCACCCGGTTGACCCACCCCTTAGGGCCCGCAAGCCGGGACCTCCTCGGGGTGCCCCTGGAGGTGCCGGGTGAACTGGGGCTTGTAGCGGAAGCGCTTGCCGCAGCGCCCGCAGCCGTAGGGCTTCTCGCCGGTGTGGATGCGCCGGTGCTTGACCAGGTTGGAGGAGACGCAGAAGCTCTTGCCGCAGGCGCCGCAGCGGAAGGGGCGCTCGCCGGTGTGGGTGCGCTGGTGCTCGATGAGGGTGGAGCTCTGGCCGAAGGCCTTGCCGCACTCGCCGCAGCGGTAGGGCCGCTCGCCGGTGTGGGTGCGCTGGTGGGAGGCCAGGTGGGTCTTCTTCTTGAAGCGCTTGGGGCAGCGGGGGCAGGGGAAGGGCTTCTCGCCCGTGTGGGTCCTCTCGTGCTTGACCAGGTTGGAGCTGAGGCTGAAGGTCTTGCCGCAGCGGGGGCAGGCGTAGGGCTTCTCGCCGGTGTGGGTGCGGAGGTGCTTGAGGAGGTTGGAGGTCCTGCCGAAGGTCCGCCCGCACTCGGGGCAGGAGAAGGGGGTCTCGCCGGTGTGGGTGCGCCGGTGCTCGGTCAAGGTGGAGCTGCGGCTGAAGGTCCTGGAGCAGGTGGGGCAGGCGTAGGGCTTCTCGCCGGTGTGGGTGCGGAGGTGCTCGGCCAAGGTGGAGCTCCTGCCGAAGCTCTTGGGGCAGCGGGGGCAGGAGAAGGGGCGCTCGCCGGTGTGGGTGCGGAGGTGCTCCAGGAGGTTGGAGCTCTGGCCGAAGGTCCGCCCGCACTCGGTGCAGCGGTAGGGTTTGGCGCGCCCGGCGGTGGTGGCGGTGGTGGTGGCGGTGGTGGTGGTGGGGGTGGTGGTGGTGGTGGTCATGGTGGTGGGGGTGGTGGTGGGGGTGGTGGGACGGGGCTCCAGGAGGCCCAGGAGGTTGATGAAGCCGCGGGGGTGGTCGCCAGGAGGTGGTGGTGGTGCTAGGGGAGGGGAGGAGAAGGGTTGGGGGTGGTTGGGGGTTGAGGAACACACGGGTTCTCCGTGGAGAACATCTCCTGGTGGGTCATCGTGTGACCATGTTGAGGTGTTCCTCCATGGAGAACATCACATGGTGGGTCATCAACCACGTGGGGATGTTCCTCCATGGAGAACGTCTGGTGGTAGGTCAACATATGACCATCTAGAGGTGTTCCTCCATGGAGAACATCTCCTGGTGGGTCATCGTGTGACCATGTAGAGGTGTTCTCCATGGAGAACGCCTTGTGGTAGGTCAACGTATGACCATGTTGAGATGTCCTCCATGGAGAACGTCTCCTGGCTGGTCATCCCATGACCACATCAAGATGTTCCTTGATGGAGAACATCTGGTAGGTCATCGTGTGACCATGTTGAGGTGTTCCTCCATGGAGAACATCTCGTGGTGGGTCATCAAACAACCATGTGGAGATGTTCTCCATGGAGAACGTCTGGTGGTAGGTCAACATATGACCATCTAGAGGTGTTCCTCCATGGAGAACATCACATGGTGGGTCATCAAACAACCACGTTGAGATGTTCTCCATGGAGAACGTCTGGTGGTAGGTCAACGTATGACCATCTAGAGGTGTTCCTCCATGGAGAACATCTCCTGGTTGGTCATCCCATGACCACTTCAAGATGTTCCTTGATGGAGAACATCTGGTAGGTCATCAAATGACCACGTTGAGATGTTCTCCATGGAGAACATGTCCTGTTAGGTCAACATATGGCCATCTAGAGGTGTTCCTCCATGGAGAACATCTCCTGGTGGGTCATCGTGTGATCGTGTAGAGGTGTTCTCCATGGAGAACGTCTTGTGGTAGGTCAACATATGACCATGTAGAGATGTTCCTCCATGGAGAACATCTCATGATGGGTCATCAAACAACCACGTTGAGATGTTCTCCATGGAGAACGTCTGGTGGTAGGTCAACGTATGACCATGTTGAGGTGTTCCTCCATGGAGAACATCTCATGGTGGGTCATCATAAGACCACGTTGAGATGTTCCTTGATGGAGAACGTCTGTTGGGTCATCAAACGACCACGTTGGAGATGTCCTCCATGGAGAACGTCTGGTGGTAGGTCAACATAAGACCATGTAGAGATGTTCCTCCATGGAGAACATCACATGGTGGGTCATCAAACAACCACGTTGAGATGTTCCTTGATGGAGAACGTCTGGTAGGTCATCGTGTGACCATCAAGAGATGTTCCTCCATGGAGAACATGTCATGGTAGGTCAACATATGGCCATGTAGAAGTGTTCCTCGATGAAGAACATCTCATGGTGGGTCATCATGGGACCATGTAGAGGTGTTCCTCCATGGAGAACATCTCCACGTGGTTGTTTGATGACCCTACAGACGTTCTCCATGGAGGAACACCTCAACATGGCCATACGTTGACCTACCACGAGACGTTCTCCATGACCACGTCAAGATGTTCCTTGATGGAGAACGTCTGGTGGGTCATCGTGTGACCATCTAGAGATGTTCCTCCATGGAGAACACCACATGGTGGGTCATCATAAGACCACGTTGAGATGTTCCTTGATGGAGAACGTCTGGTGGGTCATCAAACGACCACGTTGGAGATGTTCTCCATGGAGAACGCCTTGTGGTAGGTCAACGTATGGCCATGTTGAGATGTCCTCCATGGAGAACGTCTCCTGGTTGGTCATCCCATGACCACATCAAGATGTTCCTTGATGGAGAACATCTGGTGGGTCATCGTGTGACCATCTAGAGATGTTCCTCCATGGAGAACACCACATGGTGGGTCATCATAAGACCACGTTGAGATGTTCCTTGATGGAGAACGTCTGTTGGGTCATCAAACGACCACGTTGGAGATGTCCTCCATGGAGAACGTCTTGTGGCAGGTCAACGTATGACCACGTTGAGATGTCCTCCATGGAGAACGTCTCCTGGTTGGTCACCCCCATGACCACATCAAGATGTTCCTCGATGGAGAACATCTGGTAGGTCATCGAGTGACCATCTAGAGGTGTTCCTCCATGGAGAACATCTCATGATGGGTCATCAAATAACCACGTTGGAGATGTTCTCCATGGAGAACGTCTTGTGGTAGGTCAACATATGACCATCTAGAGATGTTCCTCCATGGAGAACATGTCATGGTGGGTCATCGTGTGACCATCTAGAGGTGTTCCTCCATGGAGAACACCACATGGTGGGTCATCAAATAACCACGTGGAGATGTTCTCCATGGAGAACGTCTAGTGGTAGGTCAACGTATGGCCATGTTGAGATGTCCTCCATGGAGAACGTCTCCTGGTTGGTCATCCCATGACCACATCAAGATGTTTCTTGATGGAGAACATCTGGTAGGTCATTGTGTGACCATCTAGAGATGTTCCTCCATGGAGAACATCTCATGATGGGTCATCAAATAACCACGTTGGAGATGTTCTCCATGGAGAACGTCTTGTGGTAGGTCAACATATGACCATCTAGAGATGTTCCTCCATGGAGAACATGTCATGGTGGGTCATCGTGTGACCATCTAGAGGTGTTCCTCCATGGAGAACATCTCATGATGGGTCATCAAACAACCACGTTGGAGATGTTCTCCATGGAGAACGTCTAGTGGTAGGTCAACGTATGGCCATGTTGAGATGTCCTCCATGGAGAACATCTCCTGGTTGGTCACCCCATGACCACATCAAGATGTTCCTTGATGGAGAACATCTGGTAGGTCATCATAAGACCACGTTGAGATGTTCCTCCATGGAGAACGTCTGGTGGTAGGTCAACGTATGACCACGTAGAGGTGTTCCTCCATGGAGAACATCTCATGGTGGGTCATCAAACGACCATGTTGAGGTGTTCCTCCATGGAGAACGTCTCCTGGTTGGTCATCCCATGACCACGTCAAGATGTTCCTTGATGGAGAACATCTGGTAGGTCATCGTGTGACCATGTTGAGGTGTTCCTCCATGGAGAACATCTCGTGGTGGGTCATCAAACAACCATGTGGAGATGTTCTCCATGGAGAACGTCTTGTGGTAGGTCAACATATGACCATCTAGAGATGTTCCTCCATGGAGAACATGTCATGGTGGGTCATCGTGTGACCATCTAGAGGTGTTCCTCCATGGAGAACATCTCATGATGGGTCATCAAATAACCACGTTGAGATGTTCTCCATGGAGAACGTCTAGTGGTAGGTCAACGTATGGCCATGTTGAGATGTCCTCCATGGAGAACATCTCCTGGTTGGTCACCCCATGACCACATCAAGATGTTCCTCGATGGAGAACATCTGGTAGGTCATCATAAGACCACGTTGAGATGTTCCTCCATGGAGAACGTCTAGTGGTAGGTCAACGTATGGCCATGTTGAGGTGTTCCTCCATGGAGAACGTCTCCTGGTGGGTCATCATAAGACCACGTTGAGATGTTCCTTGATGGAGAACGTCTGTTGGGTCATCAAACGACCACGTTGGAGATGTTCTCCATGGAGAACGTCTGGTGGTAGGTCAACGTATGACCATGTAGAGGTGTTCCTCCATGGAGAACATCTCATGGTGGGTCATCAAACGACCACGTTGGAGATGTCCTCCATGGAGAACGTCTCCTGGTGGGTCATCCCATGACCACGTCAAGACGTCCTCCATGGACAACGTCTCCAACGCGGTCATGGGATGACCCACCACGAGACGTCCTCCATGGAGAACATCTCCTGGTGGCCCCCCATACGACCACGAGGAGCCCTTCCCAGAAGACCGCCTCCCGCCCCCGTGTTTTTTTCCCCGATTTCCCCCGTTTTTTACCCCAAAACCCCCCCCCCCCCGAGGAGCCATCCCCGGGGTCCTCACCTGCGCGGGGCTCGCCGGGGGCGGCCCCGTCCCGCCGCGGCTCCTCCCCGCCCTCCATGGCGGCGCCTGCCAAAATGGGGCAAAAAACGGCAAAAAAGGAGAAATTTTTTTTTAAAAATCATTTTTTTTCCCAAACCGGTCCGTTTTTCCCCCAAAATCCCCTTCATCCGGGGCGCGTTACGGTCGCCAAATCTCCTGCTTTTGTCCCCAAAAAAGCTTTTTTTTTTTTTTGCCTTTTTCACCCCAAAATGTAACCCCACAAATTAATTTATTTTTTACACCTGTACCTGAGAGCAATCGTCCCATTTTCCCACTTTTTCACCCCAAAATGCAATCCCCAAAATTAATTAATTTCACTACCCCATTCCTGAGAGCCATCACCCCATTTTCTCCCTTTTTCACCCCAAAACACAATCCCCAAAATTAATGAATTTTGCACCTCTACACCTGAGAGCAATTGGCCCATTTTCCCATTTTTTCACCCCAAAATGCAATCCCCAGAATTAATTAATTTCGCACCCCCATTCCTGAGAGCCATCACCCCATTTCTTCCCTTTTTCACCCCAAAACACAATTTCCAAAATTAGTTAATTTTGCACCTCTACACCTGAGAGCAATTGGCCCAATTTCCTTCTTTTTCACCCCAAAATGTAGCCCCACAAATTAATTAATTTTGTACACCTTTACCTGAGAGCAATTGGCCCATTTTCCCATTTTTTCACCCCAAAATGCAAAACCCAGAATTAATTAATTTCGCACCCCCATTCCTGAGAGCCATCACCCCATTTTCTCCCTTTTTCACCCCAAAACACAATCCCCAAAATTAGTTAATTTTGCACCTCTACACCTGAGAGCAATTGGCCCAAATTCCTCCTTTTTCACCCCAAAATGTAATCCCCACCATTAATTAATTTCGCACCCCCATTCTTGAGAGCCATCACCCCATTTTTTCCCTTTTTCACCCCAAAACACAATTTCCAAAATTAGTTAATTTTGCACCTCTACACCTGAGAGCAATTGGCCCAATTTCCTTCTTTTTCACCCCAAAATGTAGCCCCACAAATTAATTTATTTTGTACACCTTTACCTGAGAGCAATTGGCCCATTTTCCCACTTTTTCACCCCAAAATGCAATCCCCAAAATTAATTAATTTCACACTCCCATTCCTGAGAGCCATCACCCCATTTTCTCCCTTTTTCACCCCAAAACACAATCCCCAAAATTAGTTAATTTTGCACCTCCACACCTGAGAGCAATTGGCCCAATTTCCTCCTTTTTCACCCCAAAATGTAGCCCCACAAATTAATTTATTTTGTACACCTTTACCTGAGAGCAATTGGCCCATTTTCCCATTTTTTCACCCCAAAATGCAATCCCCAGAATTAATTAATTTCGCACCCCCATTCCTGAGAGCCATCACCCCATTTTCTCCTTTTTTCACCCCAAAACACAATCCCCAAAATTAGTTAATTTTGCACCCTGACACCTGAGAGCAATTGGCCCAATTTCCTCCCTTTTTACCCCAAAATGTAATCCCCAGAATTAATTATTTCTGCACCCCAATTCCTGAGAGCCATCACCCCATTTTCTCCTTTTTTCACCCCAAAACACAATCCCCAAAATTAATGAATTTTGCACCTCTACACCTGAGAGCAATTGGCCCATTTTCCCATTTTTTCACCCCAAAATGCAATCCCCAGAATTAATTAATTTCGCACCCCCATTCCTGAGAGCCATCACCCCATTTTCTCCTCTTTTCACCCCAAATCACAATCCCCAAAATTAGTTAATTTTGCACACTTACACCTGAGAGCAATTGCCCCAAATTCCTCCTTTTTCACCCCAAAATGCAATTCCCACAATTAATTAATTCTGCACCCCAATTCCTGAGAGTCATTACCCCATTTTCTCCCTTTTTTACCCCAAAAGACAATTTCCAAGATTAATTAATTTTGCACCTCTACACCTGAGAGCAATTGGCCCAATTTCCTCCTTTTTCACCCCAAAATGTAGCCCCACAAATTAATTTATTTTGTACACCTTTACCTGAGAGCAATTGGCCCATTTTCCCACTTTTTCACCCCAAAATGCAATCCCCAGAGTTAATTAATTTCACACCCCCATTCCTGAGAGCCATCACCCCATTTTCTCCTTTTTTCACCCCAAAACACAATCCCCAAAATTAGTTAATTTTGCACCCTTACACCTGAGAGCAATTGGCCCAAATTCCTCCCTTTTTACCCCAAAATGTAATCCCCAGAATTAATTATTTCTGCACCCCAATTCCTGAGAGCCATCACCCCATTTTCTCCTTTTTTCACCCCAAAACACAATCCCCAAAATTAGTTAATTTTGCACCCTTACACCTGAGAGCAATTGGCCCAATTTCCTCCCTTTTCACCCCAAAACACAACCCCCCGAATTAGTTAATTTTGCACCCCCACACTTAGGAGCAATTGACCCGTTTTCACCCTGTTTCTCCCCAAAACCTAATCCTCCAGATTTGTTAATTTTGCACTCCCCCTCCCCGAGACTAATTATCCCATTTCTCGCATTTTTCACCCCAAAACACAATCCTCACAATTAATTAATTTTGCCCCCCCGACACCCACAATAAATTACCCCATTTCCCTTGTTTTTTACCCAAAAATACCCCCCTCTTATTTTTAAACCCTAAACCCAAATTCCCTGAAGCAATCAGCCCATTTTCGCCCTTTTTCACCCCAAAATGCAACCCACACAATGAACCAATCCTGCACCTTAATTCCTGAAAGCAATCGGCCCGATTTCCCCCCTTTTCACCCCAAAATTCGACCCCCCAAACTAGTCAAATTTACACCCCCACCCCATGCAGCAATCATCCCAATTTCCCTTCTTTTCACCCCAAAACAGAATCCTGGCAATGAGTTAATTTTGCTCCCCCCCCTACCCTGCAGCGATCGGCCCAATTTCCTCCTTTTTCAACCCAAAAGCCCCTCCCACCAGCTGTTAACCCCTCTCCTGCCGGCTCAGCAGCAAGCGACCCATTTCCCCCCTTTTTCACCCCAAAACACAATCCCCACAATCAGTTAATTTCCCAGCCCCCTCACCCCATAACAATGTTGCCCAAATTCCTCCTTTTTCACCCCAAAAAGCAATCCGCACAGCTCATTAACCCCCATCCCGCACGCCTGGCAGATTTTTTCCCGTTTTCCCCCTTTTTCACACAAAAACGCGATCCCCCAAACTAGTTAATTTTGCACCACCCCGTTGCAGCAATCGCCCCAATTTCTCCTCTTTTCACCCCAAAACACAATCCTGAAAATTAGTACATTTTGCCCCCCCCCTCTACCTGAGAGCGATCGGCCCAATTTCCTCCTTTTTCACCCCAAAACGCCCTCCCACAAATAGTTAATCCCGCTCCCTGCCTGCCCAGCAGCAATCAGCCCCGTTTTCCTCCTTTTTCACCCCAAAAACGCGATCCCCACAATTAGGTCATTCCACACCTCCCCACCTGAAAACAAACAGCCCAAATTCCCCTTTTTTCACCCCAAAAATGCCCTCCCAGAAGCATTCAACCCCCCTCCCCCCCCCCCCCTCCCCGCAGCCATCATCCCATTTTCCCCGTTTCTCACCCCAAAATTCAATCCTCGCTCCGCTTAACTCCCCCGGCCGCTCCCCGCCAGCGATTGACCCGTTTTTGCCCTTTTTCACCCCAAAACCAACGGGGACGGATCCGCGAGAGCCCCAGCAGCTCCCTGGCACCCGCAGGCCCCAATCCGGGCGTTTTTTCACCCAAAATGGGGCCGTTTTTTGTGCGGCCCTGACAATGGTGGCGGGCGAGCGGCGCTTCCTGCCGCAAAGGCTCCCGGGGAGGCCACCGGGCTCCCAGTGCCTCCCAGTGCCTCCCAGTAACACCCAGTGTCCCCCCAACCCCCCTCCCAGTGCTCCCAGTATCCCTCCAATCCCTCCCAGTACCCATCCAATACCTCCCAGTATCCCTCTGATGCCTCCCAGTACCCCCCAGTGTCCCCCCCAGAACCCCCTCCTGGTGCTCCCAGTCCCTCCCAGTGCCTCCCAGTAACACCCAGTGTCCCCCCAACCCCCCTCCCAGTGCTCCCAGTACCCCCAAAATCCCTCCCAGTGCTCCCACTATCCCTCCAATACCTCCCAGTACCCCTCCAAATCCCTCCCAGTACCCCCCAGCGTACCCCAGCTCCGCTCCCAGTGCTCCCAGTACTCCCCAGTTGCTTCCAGTAACCCCCCAAGCTACCCCCAGTGCTCCCAGCACCCCCCGAAATCCCTCCCAGTGCTCCCAGTAACCCCCCCAAGCCACCCCCAGTGCCCCTCCAACACCTCCCAGTGCTCCCAGTACCCCCCGAAATCCCTCCCAGTGCTCCCAGTACCCCCAAATTCCCTCCCAGTGCTCTCACTATCCCTAAAATACCTCCCAGTACCCCCCCGAATCCCTCCCAGTAACCCCAGTGCTCCCCAACTCTCCCTCCCAGTGCTCCCAGCACTCCCCAGTTGCTTCCAGTAACCCCCAAGCTACCCCCAGTGCTCCCAGTACCCCCGAACCTCCCTCCCAGTGCTCCCAGTGCCCCTTCAAGGCCTCCCAGTGCTCCCAGCACCCCCCAAACCTCCCTCCCAGTGCTCCCAGTAACCCCCCCAAGCCACCCTCAGTGCCCCTCCAACACCTCCCAGTGCTCCCAGTAGCCCCAGTGTCCCTCCCAAACCTCCTCCCAGTGCTCCCAGTGCCCCCGAATTCCCTCCCAGCGCTCCCAGTGCCCCTCCAAGGCCTCCCAGTGCTCCCAGCACCCCCCGAAATCCCTCCCAGTGCTCCCAGTAGCCCCAGTGTCCCTCCCAAACCTCCTCCCAGTGCTCCCAGTACCCCTGAATCTCCCTCCCCAGTTCTCCCAGTGCCCCTCCAAGGCCTCCCAGTACCCCCCAAATCCCTCCCAGTACCCCCAGTGCTCCTCAACCCCCCCTCCTAGTGCTCCCAGCACCCCCCAAACCTCCCTCCCAGCGCTCCCAGTAACCCCCCCAAGCCACCCCCAGTGCCCTTCCAACACCTCCCAGTGCTCCCAGTAGCCCCAGTGTCCCTCCCAAACCTCTTCCCAGTGCTCCCAGTATCCCTGAAATCCCTCCCAGTGCTCCCAGTACCCCCGAATTCCCTCCCAGCACTCCCACTATCCCTCCAATACCTCCCAGTACCCCCCAAATCCCTCCCAGTACCCCCAGTGCTCCCCAACCCCCCCTCCCAGTGCTCCCAGCACCCCCCGAACCTCCCTCCCAGTGCTCCCAGTGCCCCTCCAAGGCCTCCCAGTGCTCCCAGCACCCCCCGAAATCCCTCCCAGCGCTCCCAGTATGGCCCAGAGCAGCAGCGTTCACCAGGATTTATTGGGGTGGTGGGGACAGGAGGACATGGGGACATGGGGACACTGGGATACGGGGTCACGGGGACACGGGGATACTGGGACGGGACGGGGACACGGGGTTCTCCAAGAGGAAACCACGGCTTTGGGCCACCTTGAAGGTCTGGAGATGGTTCTCCAAGAGGCAACCATGGCCTTGGGCCACCTTGATGGACCTGGAACGTCTTGAGATGGTTCTCCAAGATGAAACCTTGACTTTGGGCCACCATGATGGACCTTGAAGGTCTTGAGATGGTTCTCCAAGACGAAACCATGGATTTAGGCCAACTTGATGGACCTGGAAGGTCCTGAGATGGTTCTTCAAGATGAAACCTTGACTTTGGGCCACCATGACGGACCTTGAAGGTCTTGAGATGGTTCTCCAAGACGAAATGATGACTTTGGTCCATCATAATGTAGACAAAACCATGACTTTGGGCCACCTCGAAGATCATGAGATGGTTCTCCAAGACGAAACCATGGATTTAGGCCACCTTGATGGACCTGGAAGGCCTTGAGATGGTTCTCCAAGACAAAACCACGGATTTGGGCCACCGTGATGGACCTGGAAGGTCTTGAGATGGTTCTCCAAGACGAAACCATGGATTTAGGCCAACTTGATGGACCTGGAAGGTCCTGAGATGGTTCTTCGAGATGAAACCTTGACTTTGGGCCACCATGATGGACCTTGAAGGTCTTGAGATGGTTCTTCAAGACGAAACCATGACTTTGGGCCACCTCGAAGATCATGAGATGGTTCTCAAAGACGAAACCATGGATTTAGGCCAACTTGATGGACCTGGAAGGCCTTGAGATGGTTCTCCAAGACGAAAAGATGACTTTGGGCCCCCATAACATAGACGAAACCATGACTTTGGGCCACCTTGAAGACCATGAGATGGTTCTTCAAGACGAAACCATGGATTTAGGCCACCGTGATGGACCTGGAAGGTCTTGAGATGGTTCTCCAAGACGAAACCATGGATTTAGGCCAACTTGATGGACCTGGAAGGCCTTGAGATGGTTCTCCAAGATGAAATGATGACTTTGGTCCATCATAATGTAGACAAAACCATGACTTTGGGCTACCTCGAAGATCATGAGATGGTTCTCCAAGACGAAACCATGGCTTTGGGCCACTGTGATGGACCTGGAAGGTCCTGAGATGGTTCTTCGAGATGAAATCTTGACTTTGGGCCACCATGATGGACCTCGAAGATCATGAGATGGTTCTCCAAGACGAAACCATGGATTTAGGCCAACTTGATGGACCTGGAAGGTCCTGAGATGGTTCTTCGAGATGAAATCTTGACTTTGGGCCACCATTACGTAGACAAAACCATGACTTTGGGCCACCTTGATGGACCTGGAACTTCTTGAGATGGTTCTCCAAGACGAAACCATGGATTTAGGCCAACTTGATGGACCTGGAAGGCCTTGAGATGGTTCTCCAAGACGAAATGATGACTTTGGTCCACCATAACATAGACGAAACCATGACTTTGGGCCACCTTGAAGATCATGAGATGGTTCTCCAAGACGAAACCATGGATTTAGGCCACCTTGATGGACCTGCAAGGTCTTGAGATGGTTCTTCGAGATGAAATCTTGACTTTGGGTCATTATTATGTAGACAAAACCATGTCCTTGGGCCACCATGATGGACCTAAAAGGTCTTGAGATGGTTCTCCAAGACGAAACCATGGATTTGGGCCACCGTAATGGACCTTGAGATCATTCTCCAAGATGAAACCATGACTTTGGGCTACCTCGAAGATCATGAGATGGTTCTCCAAGCCAAGACCATGGATTTAGGCCACCGTGATGGACCTGGAAGGTCTTGAGATGGTTCTCCAAGCCAAAACCATGGCTTTGGGCCACCTTGATGGACTTGGAAGGCCTTGAGATGGTTCTCCAAGATGAAATGATGACTTTGGTCCACCATAACATAGACGAAACCATGACTTTGGGCCACCTCGAAGATCATGAGATGGTTCTCCAAGCCAAGACCATGGATTTAGGCCACCGTGATGGACTTGGAAGGCCTTGAGATGGTTCTTCAAGACAAATCCATGGATCTAGGCCACCGTGATAGACCTGGAAGGTCTTGAGATGGTTCTTCGAGATGAAATGATGACTTTGGTCCACCATAACATAGACGAAACCATGACTTTGGGCCACCATAATGGAACCCAAAGTTCTTGAGATGCTTCTCCAACCCAAAACCAGGGATTTAGGTCATCTTGATGGACCTGGAACTTCTCGAGATGTTCCCCCACACCCAAACCACCACCTCGACCACCCCGACGGCCCCGTCCCGCGCCGCCCTCACGCCAGGTGGGTGCGCTGGTGCTTGCTGAAGGCCGAGCTCCACCCAAAGGTCTTCCCGCACTGGCCACAGCGGTAGGGCCGCTCGCCGGTGTGGGTGTGCCGGTGCTCCAGGAGGTTGGCGCTCTGCCGGAAGCTCTTGCCGCAGTCGCCGCAGCGGTAGGGCCGCTCGCCGGTGTGGGTGCGCCGGTGCTTGGCCAGGTGGGAGTTTTGGCAGAAGCTCTTGCCGCAGAGCCCGCAGGTGTAGGGCCGCTCGCCGGTGTGGGTGCGTTGGTGCTGGATGAGGTTGGAGCTCTGCCGGAAGCTCTTGCCGCACTCGGTGCAGCGGTAGGGCCGCTCGCCGGTGTGGGTCAAGCGGTGCTTGGCCAAGTAGGACCCGAGGGCGAAGCCCTTGCCGCAGAGCGGGCAGAAGTGGCGCCGGGCGGCGCCGTGGGTGCGCCGGTGCTCGGCCAGGTTGGAGCTCTGGCTGAAGATCTTGCCGCACTCGGGGCACTTGTAGGGCTTCTCGCCGGTGTGGGTCACCTGGTGCCGGAGGAGTTTGGAGCTCTGCCCGAAGGCTTTGCCGCACTCGGGGCACTTGTAGGGTTTGGCGGGCGGGCGGCAAGCCCGGAGGTGCCGGGCCAGCCGGCAACTCCAGAAGAAGGTGGCGCCGCAGTGGGGGCAAGCCAAGGGCTGCTCGGGTTGGTGGTGCCGTAAGCCGGCCGGTTGGGCGTAGGCCTTGCCGCAGGCCTCGCAGCGGTAGGGTTTGGCCGCCGCGCCGTGCCGCCGGCGCCGGTGCCGGGCCAGTTGGGCGCTGCCTTCGAAGCGTTCGGGGCAGAGGGGGCAGGGGAAGGAGCCGGCGTGGGTTTGCCGGTGGAGGAGGAGGGTGGCGGCGTGGCGGAAGGCTTGGCCGCACTCTTCGCAGCGGTGCGGCCTCTCGGCGGTGTCACCGGGGCTGGCGTCGCCTTGAATTTTGGTGTCACCTTGAATTTTGGTGTCACCACAGGGTTTGGCGTCACCACAGGGTTTGGCGTCACCACAGGGTTTGGTGTCACCTCGAATTTTGGTGTCACCGTGAGTTTTAGTGTTGCCAGGAGGCCGGGCGCCACCACGAAGGGCGGCGTCACCATGACGTCCGCCATGACGTCCAACGTCGCCATGAGGTTCACCGTCACCATGAGGTTCTCCATCACCAAGAGGTTCTCCATCACCATGAGGTTCACCATGAGGTCCACCACGACCATGAGGTTCACCACGACCATGAGGTTCACCATCACCATGAGGTTCTCCATCGCCACGACATTGACCATGAGGTTCCCCATGACCATGAGGTTCCCCATGACCATGAGGTTCACCACGAGGTCCACCACCACCATGAGGTTCTCCAGCGCCATGACATTGACCATGAGCTTGACCGTCACCGCGAGGATCACCATGACCATGAGGTCCACCATGACCATGACGTTCACCATGACATTCACCATCACCATGACATTCACCATCACCATGAGGTTCACCATGACCATGAGGTCCACCATGACCATGAGGTCCACCATCACCATGAGGTCCACCATGACCATGAGGCTCACCATCACCATGACATCCACCATGACCATGACGTTCACCATCACCGCAACGTTCACCGTCACCACGAGGTTCGCCATGACCATGACGTTCACCATGACCGTGACATTCACCACCACCACGAGGTTCACCATCACCATGACCTTCACCAATAGATTCCCCACAAGGTTCCCCACCGCCCACCCCGTGCTCCCTCTCCCGGTGCGCCGCCAACGCCGCGGGCCGGCAGAACTGCCGCCCGCACTCCCGGCACCGCTGCCCGCCGCGAGCCCGCCGGTGCTTGGCCAAATCGGAGCTGACGGCGAAGCGCCGCCCGCACTCGCCGCACCCATAGGGCCGCTCGCCCGTGTGGGTCCGCCGGTGGGTGGCCAAGGTGGACTTGCGCCCGAAGGCCCTCCCGCACTCGGGGCAGCCGTAGGGCCGCTCGCCGGTGTGGGTGCGCCGGTGGTGGACCAAGGTGGAGCTCTGGCTGAAGCGGGCGCCGCACTGGGCGCAGCGGTAGGGTTTCTCGCCGGTGTGGACGCGCTGGTGCTCCAGGAGGGTGGAGCCGCGGCTGAAGGCCTTGCCGCACTCGCCGCAGGCGTGGGGCCGGGCGCCGGCGTGGCCTTTGCGGTGTTCCAGGAGAGAGGAGCTCCAGCCGAAGGCCTTGCCGCACTCGCCGCAGCGGTAGGGCCGCTCGCCGGTGTGCACGCGCCGGTGCTTCAGGAGGTTGGAGCTCTGGGCGAAGGCCTTGCCGCACTCGCCGCAGCGGTACGGGGTGCCTTCGGCCTCCTCTTCATCCCCTTCCTCCTCTTCATCATCGTCCTCTTCGGCACGGGTGATGAGCGGTGGTGGCGGTGCCGTGGGTGGCGATGGGGAGCTGTGGGGTGGAGGAGGAGGGGTTGGGTGGGGGGACACCCGTGGGGGGGGAGGGGGTTTTTGGGGGGGGAGGGACGTTGGGGGACGTCAAGATGGGGGAGGCATCAAGGGGGCGTTGGTCTTGGGGTCATTGGTCTTGGGGACGTTGGTCTTGGGGACATCAGTTTTGGGGTAAGGGAAGTCATTGGACATGGGGACATCAATTTGGGGACATCATTTTGGGGACATCATCTTGGGGACATTGGTTTTGGGGTAAGGGAGGTCATGGGACATTATGAGGTCAACTTGGGGACATCATTTTGGGGACATCGTCAAGATGACATCGGTCTTGGGGACATTGTTCTTGGGGTAAGAGAGGTCATGGGTCATAGGGACATCAATTTGGGGACATTATTTTGGGGACATCGATCTTGGGGACATCGGTCTTGGAGAGAGGGGGGACATTAGGACATGGGGACATCAATTTGGGGACATAATTTTGGGGACATCGTCAAGGGGACGTTGGTCTTGGGGTCATCGGTCTTGGGGTAAGGGAGGCCATAGGACATGGGGACATCAATTTGGGGACATCATCTTGGGGACATCGTCAAAGGGACGTTAGTCTTGGGGACATTGGTCTTGGGGACATTGGTCTTGGGGACATCACTTTTGGGGTAAGGGAGGCCATGGGACATTAGGAGGTCAACTTGGGGACATCATTTTGGGGACATTGTCAAGGGGACGTTGGTCTTGGGGTCATCGGTCTTGGGGTAAGGGAGGTCATGGGTCATGGGGACATCGTTTTGGGGACATTATTTTGGGGACATCAGTCCTGGGGACATCGATTTTGGGGTAAGGGAGGCCATGGGACATGGGGAGGACAATTTGGGGACATCATTTTGGGGACGTCGTCAAGGGGACATTGGTCTTAGGGTAAGGGAGGTCATGGGACATGGGGAGGACAATTTGGGGACACCATTTTGGGGACATCGGTCTTGGGGTCGTCGATTTTGTGGCGGGGGGAGGTCAACGTTGGGGGACGTCACATTGGGGACATCATTTTGGGGACATTGTCAAGGGGACGTTGGTCTTGGGGTCATCGGTCTTGGGGTAAGGGAGGTCATGGGATGTGGGGACCTCAATTTGGGGACATCATTTTGGGGACATCGGTCTTGGGGACATCGATTTTGGGGTAAGGGAGGCCATGGGACATGGGGAGGTCAACTTGGGGACATCATTTTGGGGACATCGTCAAGGGGACGTTGGTCTTGGGGTCATCGGTCTTGGGGTAAGGGAGGTCATGGGATGTGGGGACCTCAATTTGGGGACATCATTTTGGGGACATCGGTCTTGGGGACATCGATTTTGGGGTAAGGGAGGCCATGGGACATGGGGAGGTCAACTTGGGGACATCATTTTGGGGACATCGTCAAGGGGACGTTGGTCTTGGGGTCATCGGTCTTGGGGTAAGGGAGGTCATGGGACACGGGGACATCGTTTTGGGGACATTATTTTGGGGACATCGGTCTTGGGGTCATCGTTTTTGGGGCGGGGGGAGCTCAACGTTGGGGGTCGTCACCTTGGGGACCTCCTTTTGGGGACCTCATTTTTGGGGTGAGGGTGGCCGTGGGGCGCGATGACGTCACCGTGGGGACAACGCGGCCGTGTCCCCACGTCCCCACGCCCCTCCCCCCCCCCCTCCCCCCCTCCCCCCATGTCCCCGTCCCCTCCCCCACCTGGTGGCCTCGCCGCCGCCGTCATCGCCGCCGTCCTTGGGGACCGGAGGGGACCCAACCTGGGGGGGGGGTGACATGACGTCATGAGGGGGGTGATGACGTCACCGTTAGCCCCCCCCCTCCCCCCCCCCTTCTCAGCGCCCTCCCCCTCCCCCCCCCCCCCTCCGGGCTCACCTCCTCCATTGTCTCCTCGTTCCGCCGCCCCTCCCCCACCCCCGTCGGGGTCAAAGGTCACGGGGGGGCGGGGGGGGAGGGGCCGAGGGGGGGGAGGGGAGGGGTCAGAGGTCACCCCGCCGCGTGACGTCACCGCCCGCCGCCTTTTTTGGGGCGCACCCCCCCCCCCTCCTTCCCCTCCCCTCCCCTCCCCCACTTCGGCTGCCGTCCTCCTCCCCCTCCCCCCAAGCCCCGCCCCCAGCCCCGCCCCTTCCGCTTCCTGGCCCCTCCCCCCCACTTCCTCTTCCTCCTCTTCCTCCTCCTCCTCCCGGCGCCGGGTGAGTGGGGGGCTAAAGGGGGGGTGCGGGGGGGGGGGGGGTGCACGGCTGATTGCAAGGCCTGGCGCTAATTAAAAGGCCTGGCGCTAATTGCACGGCGTGGCGCGAAGGGTTGGGAAGGCTTGCACTAATTGCAAAGGGTTGCATTAATTGCAAAAGGTTGCACGGTTTGCAAAGGGTTGCATTAATTGCAAGGGCTTGCACTAATTATAAAGCCTTGCACAGTTTGCAAAGGGTTGCATTAATTGCAAAGCTTTGCACTAATTGCAAATGATTGCATTAATTGCAAAGCCTTGCACTAATTGCAAAGGGTTGTATTAATTGCAAAGCTTTGCACTAATTGCAAATGATTGCATTAATTGCAAAAGGTTGCATTAATTGCAAAAGGTTGCACGGTTTGCAAAGGTTTTCACTAATTCCAAGAGCTTGCACTAATTGCAAAGCATTGCACGGTTTGCAAAGGGTTGCACTAATTGCAAAGAGTTGCATTAATTGCAAAGCCTTGCACTAATTGTAAAGGGTTGTGCTAATTGCAAAGGGTTGCATTAATATCAAGGGCTTGCACTAATTGCAAAGCAGTGTGCTATTTGTGAAGCATTGCACTAATTGCAAAGCCTTGCACGATTTGCAAAGGGTTGCACTAATTGGAAAGGGTTGCACTAATTGCAAAAGGTTGTATTAATTGCAAAGCCTTGCACTAATTGCAAAGGGTTGCACTCATTGCAAAGAGTTGTATTAATTGCAAGGGCTTGCACTAATTGCAAAGCAGTGTGCTAATTGCGAAGTATTGCACTAATTGCAAAGCCTTGCACGATTTGCAAAGGGTTGCACTAATTGCAAAGGGTTGCATTAATTGCAAAACTTTGCACTAATTGCAAATGATTGCATTAATTGCAAAGGGTTGCATTAATTGCAAAAGGTTGCACGGTTTGCAAAGGTTTTCACTAATTCCAAGGGCTTGCACTAATTGCAAAGCATTGCACGGTTTGCAAAGGGTTGCACTAATTGCAAAGGGTTGCGTTAATTGCAAAGCCTTGCACTAATTGCAAATGGTTGCATTAATTGCAAAGGGTTGCACTAATTGCAAAGCCTGGCACGGTTTGCAAAGGGTCGCACTAATTGCAAAGGGTTGCATTAATTGCAAAGCCTTGCACTAATTGTAAAGGGTTGTGCTAATTGCAAAGGGTTGCATTAATTGCAAGGGCTTGCACTAATTGCAAAGCAGTGTGCTAATTGCGAAGCCTTGCACTAATTGCAAAGCCTTGCACTAATTGCAAAGGGTTGCACTAATTGCAAAGAGTTGCATTAATTGCAAAGCTTTGCACTAATTGCAAATGATTGCATTAATTGCAAAGGGTTGCACTCATTGCAAAGAGTTGTATTAATTGCAAGGGCTTGCACTAATTATAAAGTATTGCACTAATTGCAAAGGGTCGCATTAATTGCAAGGCCTTGCACTAATTGCAAAGCCTTGCACTAATTGCAAGGGCTTGCACTAATTGCAAAGCAGTGTGCTAATTGCAAAGCCTTGCACGATTTGCAAAGGGTTGCATTAATTGCAAGCCCTTGCACTAATTGCAAAGCACTGAGCTAATTAACAGGCCTTGCACTAATTGCAAAGTGTTGCACCGCTAATTGCAAAGCCTTGCACTAATTGCAAGCCCTCGCACTGATTGCAATTAATTGCACTGCCTGGGAGCCGTTGCTGCTCATTGCATTAATTGCAACTCGTTACACTAATTGCAATTTGTTGCATTAATTACAATTCATTGCATTAATTACAATTCATTGCATTAATTACAACGCCCTGCATTAATTACAACGCCCTGCATTAATTACAACGCCTTGCATTAATTACAATCCTTTGCACTAATTGGGATTACTCCTCCAACCCATTGCAACCAGACGTAGCCTTGCAACCTCTTGTAATTACTCCTCCAACCCATTGCAACCTCATTTACCCTTGCAACTTGTTGTAACTACTCCTACAACCCATCGCACCCTCATTTCCCCTTACAACCCATTGCAACTACTCCCACAACCCATTGTAACCTCTTGCAACTACTCCTACAACTCTTCGTAACCTCTTGCAACTACTCCTCCAACCCCATCACAACCTCATTTACCCTTGCAACTTGTTGTAACTACTCCTCCAACCCCTCGCAACCACATTTCCCCTTACAACCTGTTGCAACTACTCCCCCAACCCTTTATAACCTCTTGCAACTACACCTCCAGCCCACTGTAACCTCTTACAACTACTCCTACAAACCCATCGCATATTCATTTACCCTTACAACCCGTTGCAACTATTCCTCCAACCCACTGTAACCTCTTGCAACTACTCCTACAACCCCATCACACCCTCATTTACCCTTGCAACTTGTTTTAACTACTACTCCAACCCATTGCAACCACGTTTCCCTTTACAACCCTTTGCATCTACTCCTCCAACCCTTTGTAACCTCTTGCAACTACTCCTACAACCCATCGCAACCACATTTCCGGTTACAACCCAATGCAAATACTCCTACAACCCACTGTAACTTCTTGAAACTACTCCTCCAAACCCATCGCATCCTCATTTACCCTTACAACCTCTTGCAACTACTCCTCCAACCCTCTGTAACCTTTTGCAACTAGTCCTACAACCCATTGTAACCTCTTGCAAGTACTCTTACAACCCATCGCATCCTCATTTACCCTTGCAACTTGTTGTAACTACTCCTCCAACCCATTGCAACTTATTGCAACTACTCCTCCAACCCACTGTAACGCGTTGCAGCTACTCCTACAACCTATCACAACCACATTCATCCTTACAACTTGTTGTAACTACTCCTCCAACCCATTGCAACCTCTTGCGACTACTCCTCCAACCCACTCTAACGTGTTGCAACTACTCCTACAACCCATCACAACCACATTTACCCTTGCAACCCATTGCAACTACTCCTCCAACCCATTGTAACCTCTTGCAATTACTCCTACAACCTATCGCAACCACACTCATCCTTACAACTTGTTGTAACTACTCCTCCAACCCCTCGCAACCACATTTCCCCTTACAACCCGTCGCAACCACCCCCCCCAACCCACCTCAACCCCACCCAACGCCGCCACCTCCTCCTCCTCCACCCCCCCAACCATCCACCAACCTCCGCGACGACTTACTCAATTAACTAACGAATTAATTACCCCCTTCCTCGCCCCCCCCCCCAGGATGCCGAAGGCCCCGCGGGGGAGGCCGGCCGAGCGCTACCGCCTGAAGTACAGCCGGCTGCGGCGGGCGGCGCGGGCGCTGGTCTTCGAGAACGGGGCGCTGTGCGACGAGGTGGCGAGGCTGGAGGCCAAGTGCCTCCGGGCGCGGGACGAGCGTCGCTTCCTCCTCACCCGCCTCCTCCAACTCCGGGCTTTGGCCGGGCCCGAGGAGGCCGGGGGCGAGGCCGGGCGCCGGGCGAGGAGGGGAGGCCGGGGGGACGGCGGGAGGGCGGCGAGGGATGGGGCGAAGGGGGCGGAGGGGAGGCCGGGGGGAGGGAGGAACGGGGTGAGGCCAACGGGGTCAAGGGATGAGTTGAGGCCAACGGGGTCAAGGGATGACGCGAGGCCGGCGGCCTCCAGGGAGGGGTTGAGGCCAGCGGGGTCACGCGACGCCCCCCTCGATGACCCGCGGGACCCCGCCCGGCCCAACGGTCCCCGGGGCGCCTCCAAGATGGCGGCGGCGGCGGCGCCGGCGGCCATCTTGAGGCCGCCCGAAGAGGCCGCCAACCTCGCCGGGCCGCCGGCGGCCATCCTGAGCTCGTCGCCGCGCCGGCGCGGCGGGGCGCCGGCGTTGCCCTTGAGTCTCGGCCCGTTGACGGTGCACAGCTTGGGGGTCGTCGGGGCGGGGGGCGGCGGCCATCTTGCCGCCGGGCTACCGGAGCACCCGGCTCTTCGCCAGCCTGCGGAGGCCGGCTCGGCGCTGCCTCTACACTTGCCGGATCGTGGCCGGACCCCGCTGCGAGATCGTGGCCGAGGACGAGCCCGGCCGGGTGTTGGCGGGCCCTACGCCGGACGTTTGCCACGCTCGCCTCCTCCAGGCCTTGGAGGAGGCCGGGGGGAGGCCCCGGGGGCCTCCGCACGCCCCCGGGGCCGGCGAGGACTTCTTCGGCCTCACCCACCCCGTCGTCCGGCGGCACCTCCAGGGGGAGGCCGGGGCCTTCATCCACCCCGACGAGGAGGAGGACGATGAGGAGGACGATGATGATGAGGACGACGATGAGGATGATGAAGAGGAGGAGGAAGAGGAAGGGGCCGCCCAAGCTTTCCCCTACGGCGACATCTTCCTCGGCAGCCCCACGGGATCCGACGACTGACTCCGGGTCCCCCCCCTTCAAATAAATGACCCCGCCCTGTTTTTTTTTGGGGGGGGCCCAAACTTTGGGGGTCCTTTTGGGGTGGGGGGGACCCCGGCTTCTCCACGGGCAGCGGTCAAAATTAATACACATGGGGGCAGAAAAACACTCAAAAAAAGGCTTTTATTGGCACCAACACCACGGGGGGAGGGGAGGTGACCCCAAATCCTGAGGCCACGCCCCCTCCCCGCCCCCCGGTTTCCTATTGGATGTTGTGGTAGATGTTGACGACGTCGGGGTAGTCCCCGAGGGCTTGGAGGAGGCGCTCGGCCTCCTCCCGCGTCCCCTCCGGCAGCGCCACGTGGTCCCGGGGCAGGTACTCGATGGTGGCCGAGAGCAGGCGCAGCCCCGAGGCCTCCAGGCGCTCCCGCACGGCCCGCAGGGACGAGGTCTCGCAGATGAACTGGGGGGGGGGACGGCCAATGGGGGTTGGGGGTGGCCAATGGGGGTTGGGGGTGGTCAAGGGTTGGCCAACGGGGGTTGGGGGTGGTCAAGGGTTGGCCAACGGGGGTTGGGGGTGGTCAAGGGTTGGCCAACGGGGGTTGGGGGTGGTCAAGGGTTGGCCAACGGGGGTTGGGGGTGGTCAAGGGTTGGCCAACAGGAGTTGGGGATGGTCAAGGGTTGGCCAACGGGGGTTGGGGGTGGTCAAGGGTTGGCCAACAGGGGTTGGGGGTGGTCAAGGGTTGGCCAACGGGGGTTGGGGGTGGTCAAGGGTTGGCCAACGGGGGTTGGGGGTGGTCAAGGGTTGGCCAAAGATGGTGGTAGAAGGTCAAGGGTTGGCCAATGGGGGTTGGGGGTGGTCAAGGGTTGGCCAATGGTCATTGGGGATGGTCAAGGGATGACCAATGGTCAATGGGGATGGCCAAGGGTTGGCCAACGGTCATTGGGGACGGTCGAGGGTTGACCAATGGTTGTTGGGGATGGTCAAGGGTTGGCCAAGGGTGGTTGTAGAAGGTCAAGGGTTGGCCAATGGTCATCGGGGATGGCCAATAGTCATCGGGGATGGCCAAGGGTTGGCCAATGGTCATCGGGGGTGGCCAACAGTTGGCCAATGGTCATCGGGGGTGGCCAAGGGTTGGCCAATGGTCATCGGGGGTGGCCAAGGGTTGGCCAATGGTCATCGGGGGTGGCCAAGGGTTGGCCAACGGTCATTGGGGGTGGCCAACGGTTGGCCAATGGTCATCGGGGGTGGCCAAGGGTTGGCCAACGGTCATCGGTGTTGGCCAACGGTTGGCCAATAGTCATCAGGGTTGGCCAAGGGTTGCCCAATTGTTGTCACGGATGGCACCACCTCCCCCCTCAACCCATCCAATCCCGACGCCCCTCCCTCCTTCCTCCCCCACCTTCAGCGCCGCCTCCTCTTCCTCCTCCTCCTCCTCCTCCTCCTCCTCTTCCTCCTTGCAAACGTCCCGAGCTCCGGCCTCCACCGCGGCCTCCAGGGCGGCCTCCAACGACACGGGGCAACCCCGTAAGTCCCGGGGGGCCACGCGCACCACCCCTATCTGCTCGAAACCATGCCGGGCCCCCTCGGCCATGGTGGCCCTGGTGGGAAAAGACCCCCAAAAAAACTCAAAAACGAGGCTCGGCCTCAAAATTTGAGGCCGGGGGAGGCGGGGGGGGTGGGGGGGGGAGGCCAGATCCCGAGGGGACGCACCCGTTGCGGGTGAGGATGAGGCGGATCTCCTGCTGGCTCCGCCGCGGGTTGTCGGTGAGGACCTCCAGGAGCAGCGCCCACCCGCCGGCCCCCCGGGCTTCGTAGAGGACCCGCGCCCCCGCCGCCGCTTTCTCCTGGAGTTTTGGGGTGGAGGAAGACGACGACGACGACGACGAGGAGGTTGTGGGGCTGAGGGGGAGCCCCCCTCCCCCCCCCCCCCCCCAAAATTTGGGGACCTACCGCGCCGCGGATGGCGGCCTCGATGGAGGCCTTGGGCATGTTCTTGGCCCGGCACTGCTCTACCACGTTGGCCAACTGGGCGTTGAGCGCCGGGTCCGGGCCCCCCTCTGTGGGGGGAAAAAAGGGGGGGGGGGGGCGAGGGGGGTTATTTAGGGTCCTGGGAGGTGGGGGAGATCCCCAGATCCCCGAAGGATCTTAAAGGGGGGGCTGTGGGGGGGGTGGGGAGGTCCTGGGGGGGATCTGTGGGGTGGGGAGGTCTTTGGGATCCCAGGGATCCTCGGGAGATCCTGGGGGATGTGGGGTGGAGGGGTCCTGGGGGGGATCTTGTGGGGTGGGGAGGTCTTTGGGATCCCAGGGATCCTCAGGGGATCCTGGGGGATGTGGGGTGGAGGGGTCCTGGGGGGATCTATGGGGTGGGGAGGTCTCCAGGATCCCAGGGATCCTCAGGGGATCCTGGGGGATGTGGGGTGAAGGGGTCCTGGGGGAGATCTATGGGGTGGAGAGGGCCTGGTGGGGGATCTGTGGGGTGGGGAGGTCTCCAGGATCCCAGGGATCCTCAGGGGATCCTAAGGGATATGGGGTGGGGAGGTTCTGGGGGGATCTATGGGGTGGGGAGGTCTCCAGGATCCCAGGGATCCTCGGGAGATCCTAAGGGATATGGGGTGTGGAGGTTCTGGGGGGATCTATGGGGTGGGGAGGTCTTTGGGATCCCAGGGATCCTCGGGAGATCCTAAGGGATATGGGGTGGGGGGGTCCTGAGGGGGATCAATGGGGTGGGGAGGTCTTTGGGATCCCAGGGATCCTCGGGAGATCCTGGGGGATGTGGGGTGGAGGGGGCCTGGGGGGGGATCTGTGGGGTAGGGAGGTCTCCCGGATCCCAGGGATCCTCAGGAGATCCTAAGGGATATGGGGTGGGGGGGGTCCTGGGGGGGATCTGTGGGGTGGGGAGGTCTCCAGGATCCCAGGGATCCTCGGGAGATCCTAAGGGATATGGGGTGTGGAGGTTCTGGGGGGATCTATGGGGTGGGGAGGTCTTTGGGATCCCAGGGATCCTCAGGAGATCCTAAGGGATATGGGGTGGGGTGTCCTGGGGGGGATCTGTGGGGTGGGGAGGTCTTTGGGATCCCAGGGATCCTCGGGGGATCCTGGGGGATGTGGGGTGGAGGGGTCCTGGGGGGGCTCTATGGGGTGGGGAGGTCTCCAGGATCCCAGGGATCCTCGGGAGATCCTGGGGGATGTGGGGTGGGGAGGGGATCCAGGAGAAAAAGGGATCCAGGACATCAGTGGGACGGGGATCTGGGGAAAAGTGGGATCAGGGGAAGGGGATCCGGGGGAAAAGGGGATCCAGGAAAAAGGGATCTGGGGGGAAGGGGACCTAGGGGGAAAAAGGGATCCGGGGGATCTGGCAGAAAAGGGGATCCGGGGGAAAAGGGGATCCAGGGGAAAAGGGGATCCAGGGGAAGGGGATCCTGGGGATCTGGGGAAAGGGGATCCGGGGCAAAAGGGGATCCTGGGGAAAAGGGGGATCCAGGGGAAAAGGGGATCTGGGGGAAAAGGGGGATTAGGGGAAGGGGATCCAGGGGATCTGGGCGAAGAGGATCCAGGGGACAAGGGGATCTGGGGGAAAAGGAGATCTGGGGGATCTGGGGATCCAGAGGAAAAAGGATCCAAGGGAAAAGGGAATCCAGGGGAAAAGGGGGAATAGGGGAAGAGAATCCTTGAGATCTGAGGATCCGGGGGAAGGGGATCCAGGGGAAAAAGGGATCCAGGGGATCAGTGGGACAGGGATCCAGCGGGAAGGGGATCTGGGGATCTGGGGGAAGGGGATCCGGGGGAAAAGGTGATCCAGGCGAAAAGGGGGATCAGAGGAAGGGGATCCAGGGGATCTGGGGGAAAGGGGGGATCCAGGGGATCTAGGGATCTGGTGGAAAAGGGATCCGGGGGAAAAAGGATCCAGGGGAAAAGGGAATCCAGGGGAAAAGGGGATCCAGGTGGAAAGAGGGATTAGGGGAAGGGGATCGGGGGGATCGGGATCCAGGGCAAAAGGGGATCCCGGGGATCTGGGGAAAAATGGGATCTGGGGATCCGGGGGAAAAGGGGATCCGGGGGAAAAGGGGGAAAAGGGGCAGCAGGGGAAAAGGAGGGAGCAGGGGAAGGGGATCCGGGGGATCCGGGGGAAGGGGATCCGGGGGAAAAGGGGATCCCGGGGATCTGGGGAAAAATGGGATCTGGGGATCCGGGGGAAAAGGGGATCCAGGGGAAAAGGGGATCCGGGGGAAAAGGGGATCCGGGGGAAAAGGAGGGATCAGGGGAAGGGGATCCGGGGGATCGGGGGGGATCCACCCACCGCGCGCGGCCGTGCGCAGGAGGAGGCCGAGGCGCTGGAAGAGGCGGCTGCGGGCGGCGTCGCGCGGGCCCTTGACGTTGCGCACCTTGGACCAGCGGTTGTGGCCGGCCCCCCGCCGCGACCCCAAAAGCGATCCCGTCGGCCACAGCCACCGGGACCACCGGGACCACCGGGGACAACGCCACAGGGCCACCGGGGACGCCATGCTGGGGCTGCCGGGGGGGGGGGGGGGGGGCCAAAAAAACCCATAGGTCCAGGTGCCACCACCCCATGGTGACCCCATATCCCAATGTCACCACCCCATGGTGGCCCCATAGATCCTGGTGTCACCACCCCATGGTGACCCCATATCCTAATGTCACCACCCCATGGGGACCCCATGTCCCCAAGTGACCCCACCCCATGGTGACCCCATAACCCCAAGTGCCACCACCCCATGGTGACCCCATAACTTGGTGCCACCACCCCATAAAACCCATGGGTCCTGGTGTCACCACCCCATGGTGACCCCATAACCCGGTGCCACCACCCCATAGGACCCCCATGTCCCAATGTCACCACCCCATGGGGACCCCATGTCCCCAAGTGACCCCACCCCATGGTGACCCCCTGACCCCAAGTGCCACCGCCCCATGGTGACCCCATAGGTCCAGGTGCCACCACCCCAAAAAACCCATAGGTCCCGGCGCCACCACCCCATGGTGACCCCATAACCCGGTGTCACCACCCCATGGTGACCCCATATCCTAATGTCACCACCCCATGGGACCCATAACCCCAAGTGCCACCACCCCATAGGACCCCCATGTCCCAATGTCACCCCCCCCATGGGGACCCCATGTCCCCAAGTGACCCCACCCCATGGTGACCCCATAACCCCAAGTGCCACCACCCCGTGGGGACCCCATAACCCGGTGCCACCACCCCATACGACCCCCATGTCCCAATGTCACCTCCCCATGGTGACCCCATAACCTGGTGTCACCACCCTATGGTGACCCCGTAACCCGGTGCCACCACCCCATAGGACCCCCATGTCCCAATGTCACCCCCCCATGGGGACCCCATGTCCCCAAGTGACCCCACCCCATGGTGACCCCATAACCCCAAGTGCCACCACCCCATAGAACCCCCGTGTCCCAATGTCACCACCCCATGGGGACCCCATAACCCGGTGCCACCACCCCATGGTGACCCCATATCCTAATGTCACCACCCCATGGGGACCCCATGTCCCCAAGTGACCCCACCCCATGGTGACCCCATAACCCCAAGTGCCACCACCCCATAGGACCCCCATGTCCCAATGTCACCACCCCATGGTGACCCCATGACCCCAAGTGACCCCACCCCATGGGGACCCCATATTTTGGTGTCACCCCCCCATGGGGACCCCATATCCCAGTGCCACCCCCCCACGCTGTCCCCATGACCCCAAGTGACCCCACCCACGTGACCCTGACCCCCACGTGACCCCCCTGACCCCCACGTGACCCCCCTGACCCCCACGTGACCCCACACCCCAGTGCCACCCCCCATGGGGACCCCATAACCCGGTGCCACCCCCCCATGTTCCCACGTGACCCCACCCCACGTGACCTCTGACCCCCACGTGACCCCCCTGACCCCCACGTGACCCCCTGACCCCCACGTGACCCCAGACCCCGCTGCCACCCCCCATGGGGACCCCATATCCCGGCGCCCCCCCCCACGCTGTCCCCATGACCCCAAGTGACCCCACCCACGTGACCCTGACCCCCACGTGACCCCCTGACCCCACGTGACCCCCTCTGCCCCCCCTCCCCCCCCCCCTCTCACCCCCGTCCGCCGCCGGCCCGGCCCCGCCCCCCCCCCCGGTCCGCCGAGCCGCGGGGGCTGCTGGGAAAGGGGGCGGAGGGCGGAAGTGACGTCAGGAGTCGGCTTCGGGGCCCCGCCCGCCGCGCTGCGTCACTTCCTGGGGGGAGGGGAGGGGGGATAAAAAGGGGAAGGGGGGGTGTTGGGGGGGCTGGGAGGGACTGGGAGCACTGGGAAGGGATTGGAGGGGACTGGAACCGGTATAGGAGGGGACTAGGGGTACTGGGAGGGACTGGGAGGGAACTGGGCGGGACTGGGACCAGTATAGGAGGGGACTAGGGGTACTGGGAGGGACTGGGAGGGAACTGGGCGGGACTGGGAGGGGACTGGGCAGGACTGGGACCAGTATAGGAGGGGACTGGGAGTATTGGGAGGGACTGGGAGGGGACTGGGAGGGACTGGGACCAGTATAGGAGGGGACTAGGGGTACTGGGAGGGACTGAGAGGGACTGGGAGGGGACTGGGAGTGACTGGGAGGGGATTGGAGGGCCTGGGAGGGGACTGGGAGGGACTGGGACCAGTATAGGAGGGGACTGAGGGTACTGGGAGGGACTGGGACGGACTGGGACGGACTGGGACCAGTATAGGAGGGTACTGGGAGGGACTGAGAGAGGAAAGGGGAGGGACGGGGAGCAGTGGGAGGGGACTGGAACCAGTATAGGAGGGGACTGGGGGCACTGGGAGGGACTGGGAGGGGATTGGGAGGGACTGGGAGGAGACTGGAATGAACTGGGAGGGGACTGGGCGGGACTGGGAGGGGCCTGCGGCCTACTGGGAGGGCACTGGGAGCACTGGGAGGCCCTGAGGCCCTGCCCCCATCTCCTAGCAACGCCTGGCCCCGCCCCTAGCAACGCCTGGCCCCGCCCCTAGCAACGCCTGGCCACGCCCCTAGCAACGCCTGGCCACGCCCCTAGCAACGCTTGACCCCGCCCCCGTCTCCTAGCAAGGCCTGGCCCCGCCCCCGTCTCCTAGCAACGCCTGGCCCCGCCCCCTCCGTCTCCTAGCAACGCGCGGCCCCTCCCCTCTCCCCAGTGACGCGTGACCACGCCCCCTAGCAACGCCCGACCACGCCCCCTAGCAACGCAGGGCCGCGCCCCCTCCGTCTCCTAGCAACGCGCGGCCCCTCCCCTCTCCTCCCGGGCGTCTCCTAGGAACGCGCGGCCACGCCCCCTCCGTCTCCTAGCAACGCGCGTCACGTGCCTCCCCCGTGCTCCTCCGTCTCCTAGCAACGCGCGTCACGTGACTTCCCCTCCCCTCTCCCTCTATAAAAGCCCCCCCCCTGCTTCCGGTGACGCCACTTCCGGCGCGGCGCCCGATGGCGGAGGCAGGGCCCGGCGCCGCTCCCGCTCCGCTCCAGGCCTCGGGCCCGGACGGCGCCGAGGGGGGGCGGGGCCGGAGCCCCCCGGGGGAGGCGGGGCCGGGACGAGGCCCCGCCCCTTCCTCCCCGCCGCTGGCCCCGCCCCCTCCGCCGCTGGCTCCGCCTCCTCCGCCCCCTCCCCCGCCTCCCCCCCCGCCCCCGCCGCCGGTGCAGGCCCGGGAGGCGGAAGTGGCCGTGGAGATCGGGGAGACCTACCTGTGCCGCAGGGCCGACGGCAGCTGGCGTGAGGCACTGGGAGGGACTGGGAGGGACTGGGAGGGGGTGGGGGGGGCACTGGGACCAGTGTAGAAGAGGACTGGGAGCACTGGGAGGGACTGGGAGGTACTGGGGGGCACTGGGAGGGGACTGGGAGGGGGTGGGATGGGATTAGGAGGCATTGAGGGGGGACTGGGAGGCACTGGGAGGTAACTGGGAGGCACTGGGAGGTAACTGGGAGGTACTGGGAGGGTCTGGGGGGGACTGGGAGGGGATTGGGGGGGTACTGGGAGGGGATTGGGGGGGGTACTGGGAGAGGGTGGGGGGGGACTGGGAGGCACTGGGAGGGATTGGGACCAGTGTAGAAGAGGACTGGGAGCACTGGGAGGGACTGGGAGGGGTTTGGGGGGCACTGGGAGGCACTGGGAGGAGGTGGGGTGGGATTAGGAGGCATTGAGGGGGGACTGGGAGCACTGGGAGGGTCTGGGGGGGACTGGGAGGGGATTGGGAGGGACTGGGACCAGTATAGAAGAGGACTGGGAGCACTGGGAGGGACTGGGAGGGGATTGGGGGGCGCTGGGAGGGGGCTGGGAGGGACTGGGAGGGGATTGGGGGGCACTGGGAAGGGGTGGGGGGGGACTGGGGGAGGGACTGGGACCAGTATAGAAGGGGAGTGGGAGCACTGGGAGGTACTGAGGGGCGCTGGGAGGGGGCTGGGAGGGACTGGGAGGGGATTGGGAGGGACTGGGAGGGGGTGGGATGGGATTAGGAGGCATTGAGGGGGGACTGGGAGCACTGGGAGGTAACTGGGAGGGTCTGGGGGGGACTGGGAGAGGGTGGGGGGGGACTGGGAGGCACTGGGAGGGATTGGGAGGGACTGGGACCAGTATAGAAGGGGACTGGGAGCACTGGGAGGGGACTGGGAGGTAACTGGGAGGGGACTGGGGGGCACTGGGAGGGAGTGGGGAGGTGCTGGGGGGCACTGGGAGGGTACTGGGAGGGGGTGGGAGGGGACTGGGACCAGTATAGAGGGAGACTGGGAGCACTGGGAGGGACTGGGAGGGGACTGGGGGGGACTGGGAGAGGCTGGGACCAGTATAGAAGAGTACTAGGAGCACTGGGAGGGACTGGGCCCAGTATGACAGCAGGACCAGTCCCTTTCTCTAACTGGTCCCAGTCCCTTACTGGTCCCAGTGCCCAACTGGTCCCAGTGCCGCTCCCTTACTGGTTTCCCGCAGACTCGGCGGAGGTGATCCAGTCGCGGCTCAACGAGCAGGAGGCGCGGGAGGAGTTCTACGTGCACTACGTGGGCTGTGAGTCCCAGTACAGACCAGTATAAACCAGTACAGACCAGTATAAACCAGTAAAAACCAGTACAGACCAGTATAACCCAGTAACATCCCAACTGCTCCCCCAGGGGCTCCCAGTGCCTCCCAGTAACCCCCCAGGGCTCCCAGAAACCCCCCAGCAGCCTCCTAACAACCTCCAAGTAACTCCCAGTACAGACCAGTATAAACCAGTACAGACCAGTATAAACCAGTATAAACCAGTACAACTCAGTAACATCCCAACCACCCCCCCAGTGGCTCCCAGTAACTCCCAGTGCCTCCCAGAAACCCCCCAGCAACCTCCTAACAATCTCCCAGTAACCCCCAGTATGTCCCATTAACTCCCAGTAGCTCCCAGTTACATCCCAGTATAAACCAGTACAACCCAGTAACATCCCAACAGCCCCCCCAGGGGGCTCCCAGTAACCCCCAGTAACACCCAGTGGTTCCCAGTAACCCCCCAGGGCTCCCAGAAACCCCCCAGCAACCCCCTAACAACCTCCCAGTAACCCCCAGTATGTCCCAGTAACTCCCAGTCCAGACCAGTATAAACCAGTACAACCCAGTAACATCCCAACCACCCCCCAGGGGCTCCCAGTAACTCCCAGTGCCTCCCAGTAACCCCTCAGGGCTCCCAGAAGCCCCCCAATAACCCCCTAACAACCCCCCAGTAAGTCCCAGTACATCCCAGTTACATCCCAGTAACACCAGTACAACCCAGTAACATCCCAACAGCCCCCCCCAGGGGCTCCCAGTAAGCCCCAGTGCTTCCCAGTAACCCCCCAGGGCTCCCAGAAACCCCCCAGCAACCTCCTAACAACCCCCCAGTAACTCCCAGTAGCTCCCAGTAACCTCCCAGTAACCCCCTAGCAAGCTCCCAGTGCCTCCCAGTAACCTCCCAGTGCCTCCCAGTAACCTCTTAGTGCTCCCAGTAACTCCCAGAGCTCTCATTATCACACCAATAACCTCCCAGTAACCCCCAGTAACACCCCAGTAACCTCCCAGAGCTTCCCAGTAACTTTCCAGTAACCTCCCAGTAACCCCCTAGCAAGCTCCCAGTAACTCCCAGTGCCTCCCAGTAACTTCCCAGTAACCCCCTGGGACTCTCAGAAACCCGTCAGGACTCCTTAAAACCTCCCAGTAACTCCCAGTAACATCCCATAAACACTCAGTAACGTCCCAGTAACTCCCAGTAACACCCCAGTAACCCCCAGCAAGCTCCCAGTAACCTCCCAGTAACCTCCCAGTAACTCCCAGTACCTCAAAATAACCTCTCAGGTCTACCAACACCCCCCTGGGGCTCCCTAAACCCTCCCAGTAGCCCCCCAGTAGCCCCCCAGTAGCTCCCAGTAACCCCTTAGCAGCCCCTAAGACCCCCCCGGGGCCTCCCAGTGACTCCCAGTGCTCCCAGTTAACCGGCGGCTGGACGAGTGGGTGGACCGCAACCGGCTGGCGCTGAGCAAGACGCTGAAGGAGGCCCCAGTAACCCCCAGTAACACCCAGTAACGTCCCAGTAACACCCAGTAACGTCCCAGTAACCCCCAGTAACCTCCCAGTAACTCCCAGTAACATCCCAGTAAGCCCCTAGCAAGCTCCCAGTGCCTCCCAGTAACCTCCCAGTAACCCCCGGAGCTCCTAGAACCCTCCCAGGGCTCTCATTAACCCCCAGATAACGCCCCAGTAGCCCCCCAGTAGCCCCCCAGTAGCTCCCAGTAACCCCTTAGCAGCCCCTAAGACCCCCCCGGGGCCTCCCAGTGACTCCCAGTGCTCCCAGTTAACCGGCGGCTGGACGAGTGGGTGGACCGCAACCGGCTGGCGCTGAGCAAGACGCTGAAGGAGGCGGTGCAGAAGAGCACTGAGCAGTTCCTGGGCGACCTCCCCGAGCAGCCCGAGCGCAAGATCACCCGCAACCAGAAGCGCAAGCACGATGAGATCAACCACGTGCAGAAGGTGGGCACTGGGAGGGACTGGGAGGGGACTGGGGGGCACTGGGAGGGGGTTGAGGGGCACTGGGAGGGACTGGGATGCGATGGGATGGGATTAGGAGGCATTGAGTGGGGACTGGGGGGCACTGGGAGGGACTGGGAGGGAACTGGGGGGCACTGAGAGGGGATTGGGGGGCACTGGGAGGGACTGGGAGGGGGTTGGGGGGCACTGGGAGGGGAGTGGGGGGCACTGGGAGGGGATTGGGGGGCACTGGGAGCTGACTTGGAGGGGCTGGGAAGGAATTGGGGGGAGCTGGGAGGCATTGGGAAGCGACTGGGAGGGATTGGGGGCATTGAGGGGGGACTGTGAGGGACTGGGGGGCACTGGGAGGGACTAGGAGGGGGTTGGGGGGCACTGGGAGGGGGTTGAGGGGCACTGGGAGGGACTGGGATGCAATGGAATGGGATTAGGAGGCATTGAGGGGGGACTGGGAGGGACTGGGGGGCACTGGGAGGGACTGGGAGGGGATTGGGGGGCACTGGGAGGCACTGGGATGGGATTAGGAGGCATTGAGGGGGGACTGGGGAGCACTGGGAGGGGACTGGGGGGCACTGGGAGGGATTGGGAGAGGATTGGGGTGCACTGGAAGTTACTGGGAGGTCCTGGAGGATACACTGGGTGTTACTGGGAGCTACTGGGAGTTACTGGGAGGCCCTGGGGGACACTCTGGGGGTCACTGGATGTCACTGGGAGGCCCTGGTGGATACTCTGGGCGTTACTGGGAGGCACTGGAAGTTACTGGGAGGCCCTGGAGGATACGCTGGCTGTTATTGGGAGCTACTGGGAGGCCCTGGGAGATACTCTAGGGGTCACTGGGAGGCACTGGAAGTTACTGGGAGGCCCTGGGGGATACACTGGGTGTTACTGGGAGTTACTGGGAGGCCCTGGGGGATACTCTGGGGGTTACTGGGAGTTACTGGGAGTTACTGGGAGGCCCTGGAGGATACTCTGGGGGTCACTGGATGTTACTAGGAGTTACTGGGAGGCCCTGGGGGATACTCTGGGGGTTACTGGGAGTTACTGGGAGTTAGTGGGAGGCACTGGGGGATACTCTGGGAGTCACTGGGTGTTACTGGGAGTTACTGGGAGGCACTGAAGGATACTCTGGGGGTCACTGGGTGTTACTGGGAGTTACTGGAAGTTACTGGGAGCCCCTGGAGGATACACTGGGTGTTACTGGGAGCTACTGGGAGGCACTGGGAGTTACTGGGAGCCCCTGGCAGACCTACGCCGAGATGGATCCCACCACGGCCGCGCTGGAGAAGGAGCACGAGGCGGTGAGCCAGGCCCCGAAACGGGGCCGTTTCCCCCCGCAACCCGCCCGGGACCCGCTCCCAACCCCCAAACCCAAAGGCAGGAGGCCGGCAGCGACCCGAAATCGCCGTTTTTCGCCCCAAAAATGAACAGATCACCAAGGTGAAGTACGTGGACAAGATCCACATCGGGCACTTCGAGATCGACGCCTGGTACTTCTCGCCCTTCCCCGAGGACTACGGCAAGCAGCCCAAGCTGTGGATCTGCGAGTACTGCCTCAAGTACATGAAGTACGAGCGCACCTACCGCCTGCACCTGGTGCGTGGCGCGCGGGGACACGCGTGGGACACGGGGGACACGCGTGGGGACACGTGGGACACGTGTGGGACACGTGGGGACGCGGACATGTGGGGTGCGGGGTGGCCCAAGCCTTGGATCTCCAAGTCCTGGTTCAGGTTCATGAGGTCTGGGGGCACCTAGAGCTTTGATATGTTTGGTGACACGCGTGTGACACGCTTGGGGACGCATGTGACACGCTTGGGGACACGTGTGACACATGTGGGGACACGTGGGACACGTGTGGGACACATGGGGACACGGACATGTGGGGTGCGGGGTGGCCCAAGCCTTGGATCTCCAAGTCTTGGTGCAGGTTCATGAGGTCCAGGGGCACCTAGAGGTTCTGTGGGGTTGGTGACACGCTTAGGGACACGTGTGACACGCGTGTGACACGCTTAGGGACACGTGTGACATGTGTGGGACACGTGGGAACATGGACACGTGGCGTATGGGGTGGCCCAAGCCTTGGATCTCCAAGTCTTGGTTCAGGTTCATGAGCTCTAGGGGCACCTAGAGCTTTGATATGTCTGGTGACACGCGTGTGACAGGCTTAGGGACACGTGTGACATGCATGTGACACGCTTAGGGACACGTGGGACACGCGTGTGACATGTGGGGACACGGACATGTGGGGTGTGGGGTGGCCCAAGCCTTGGATCTCCAAGCATTGCTTGAAGTTCATGAGGTCCAAGGGCACCTACAGCCTTTATTGGGTTGGTGACACGCTTAGGGACACGTGTGACACGCATGTGACACGCTTAGGGACACGTGGGACACGTGTGGGACACGTGGGGACACGGACATGTGGGGTGTGGGGTGGCCCAAGCCTTGGATCTCCAAGTCTTGGTGCAGGTTCATGAGGTCCAGGGGCACCTAGAGGTTCTACGGGGTTGGTGACACGCTTAGGGACATGTGACACGCGTGTGACACGCTTAGGACCCGCGTGACGCGTGACAGGGCGGTGCCACGCGTGTCCTTGTCCCCAGGGCCAGTGCCAGTGGCGGCAGCCGCCGGGGCGCGAGATCTACCGCAAGAGCAACATCTCCGTGTACGAGGTGGACGGCAAGGACCACAAGGTGCGGGGCGACGCGCGGGGGACATGTCGTGACACGCGGGGACATGTCGTGACACGCGGGGACACGTCGTGACACGCGGGGACATGTCGTGACACGTGATGGCACGGGGCACCAGGTCTACCCATGATAACCTACTCTCGTTGGCCAACCTCTACCAGATCATGACCCATGGGGACACAGAGGGGACACAGAGGTGACACGTGATGGCACGTGACATGTCATGACACACAATGACATATCGTGACATGTCGTGACATGTGATGACACGTAACAACACGGGACACCAGGTCTACCCATGATAACGTGCTCTCATTGGCCAACCTCTACCACACCATGACCCATGGGGACATGGAGGTGACACGTGGTGACATATCATGACATGCGATGACATATCATGACATATGATGATATATCGTGACATGTCATGACACGCGATGACACGTAACAACACAGGACACCAGGTCTACCCATGATACGTGCTCTCGTTGGCCAACCTCTACCAAACCATGACCCATGGGGACATGGAGGTGACACATGGTGACATATCATGACATATCATGACACATGATGACATATCATGACATGCAATGACATGTCACGACATGTCTTGACGCGTAACAACACAGGACACCAGGTCTACCCATGACAACCACCTCATTGGCCAACCTCTACCAAACCATGACCCTTGGGGACATGGAGGGGACACAGAGGTGACACGATGACACGTGACATATCGTGACACGCAATGACATATCATGACACGTGATGACGTGTCGCGACATGCAGTGACATGTCACGACATGTAATGACACATAACAACACGGGACACCAGGTCTACCCATGACAACCTGCTCCCGTTGGCCAACCTCTACCACACCATGACCCATGGGGACATGGAGGTGACACATGGTGACATATCATGACATGCGATGACATATCATGACATATGATGATATATCGTGACATGTCACGACACGCGATGACACGTAACAACACGGGACACCAGGTCTACCCATGACAACCTGCTCCTGTTGGCCAACCTCTACCAAACCATGACCCATGGGGACATGGAGGTGACACGTGGTGACATATCATGACATGCAATGACGTATCATGACATATGATGATATATCGTGACATGTCACGACACGCGATGACATGTAACAACACGGGACACCAGGTCTACCCATGACAACCTGCTCCTGTTGGCCAACCTCTACCAAACCATGACCCATGGGGACATGGAGGTGACACATGGTGACATATCATGACATATCATGACACATGATGATGTGTCGCGACATGCAGTGACATGTCACGACATGTAATGACACGTAACAACACGGGACACCAGGTCTACCCATGACAACCACCTCCCGTTGGCCAACCTCTACCACACCATGACCCCTGGGGGGGAAAGACGCGCCACCCCATGTCACGCCACGCCACGGGATGTCGCGACATGACGTCACAACCCCTCCCCCTCCCAGATCTACTGCCAGAACCTGTGCCTGCTGGCCAAGCTCTTCCTGGACCACAAGACGCTCTACTTCGACGTCG